>CAWUFW010017643.1:0-253471 GCA_963921515.1 Calotriton arnoldi | reverse complement strand
ACACCATCAGCACACCAACAAATACCTACCTACATACACCCAGCAAAACACACACTCACACACCCTCACCTGCACACCAACACACACATCACTCACCATCACCACCCATCACCATGCCCCCCAAGAAGAATCCCAAGTTCCTAGATTGTGAATTGGAAGTCCTGGTAGACGAGATCCTCAGGGTGGAGCCACAGCTGTTTGGCACTCTGGTCCAACAGACCCCCATGTCGCAGAAAACCAAGATGTGGGAGAGGATCATCAACAGGGTGAACGCCCAATCATCATGTCGGCGCACAAAGACGGACATCCAGAACAGGTGGTATGACGTGCGCAGGAGGGTACGGGACCTGCTGAAGATAGACTACAGCAACAGCCAACAGACCGGCAGTGGCCCTCCTGCCAAGCCAATATACCTCAGGCCCTGGGAGGAGAAGGTGCGGGCCATCCTTCCGCCAGTGAGCGTATATGGACTAGAGAACATCCCAGAGCCTGGGTGAGTACACAACAAATGTACACAATAAACTGCCACAAAACACACACATCACTGTCAAGGGGAGAGTCAAACCATGCACACATAGCAATTACACAGCAACTAGAACAGAATCATCCCAAAATGTGTATGTCAGTCAGATAAACACAACACATGCCATCAAAAAAGTCACATCCAACTGTGCCAACACATGTACAAACACAACCACAACTACAGCTAGGCAGTGGCACAAATAGAACTAACACACACATCCACACATGTAGCCACCACAACAACACCAACACACAGTGAAGACCACTCAAAGGAAGGAATTCTGTGTATGCTGGCCAAGTCAGTGTAGCCAATAGCATCATGGGAGTCGCAGTCACACATATTGCCCCCCCCACAACTGTCCCATCAACACCACTCCTGAACCATGCTCACATCACAGGGAGTGGAGAAGGACTCACAAGATGGCTGACACTGGCTACTGCTGTGGGGAGCACAAGGCCCTGCTGCCAACTGTGCACCAACAAACAGCAGGACACCACTGACTGACATCCTGAGAGACAACTTCCACTCCCTGCAATGCAAGCACGTTCCATGTTGGGCTATCTGGCTGGCTGGGTGGGAAGGGGGACTTGCAGCACTGACTATAGTCACCAGCACCTCCCCTCACACCCCCCCCAACACAAACTCCACAGTACCCACCTGGTAGAATGCAATGCCCTCCATCCTAACACAAGATCCCACAAAGCACCACCACCCTGGGTTATGTTGTGTGAAGCACAGGGACACTCTTGGGACTCTTAGCCAAACAACTGCCAGGACAACACTCCCAGCCATCCTGTCAGCACAGCCAGCCCACCCCACAGGGAAGCAGAGTCAAAAGGAAGGAAGCATGGGCATGCTGGGAAGGGGGTGGAGGCAATAGCATGATGGGAGTCGTAGTCACAGACATAGCTCACCCCCACAACTGTCCCATCAACACCACCCTGAACCATGCTCACATCACAGGGAGTGGAGAAGGACTCACAAGATGGCTGACACTGGCTACTGCTGTGGGGAGCACAAGGCCCTGCTGCCAACTGTGCACCAACAAACAGCAGGACACCACTGACTGACATCCTGAGAGACAACTTACACTCCCTGCAATGCAAGCACGTTCCATGGTGGGCTATCTGGCTGGCTGGGTGGGAAGGGGGACTTGCAGCACTGACTATAGTCACCAGCACCTCCCCTCACACCCCCCCAACACAAACTCCACAGTACCCACCTGGTAGAATGCAATGCCCTCCATCCTAACACAAGATCCCACAAAGCACCACCACCCTGGGTTATGTTGTGTGAAGCACAGGGACACTCTTGGGACTCTTAGCCAAACAACTGCCAGGACAACACTCCCAGCCATCCTGTCAGCACAGCCAGCCCACCCCACAGGGAAGCAGAGTCAAAAGGAAGGAAGCATGGGCATGCTGGGAAGGGGGTGGAGGCAATAGCATGATGGGAGACGTAGTCACAAACATAGCTCACCCCCACAACTGTCCCATCAACACCACCCTGAACCATGCTCACATCACAGGGAGTGGAGAAGGACTCACAAGATGGCTGACACTGGCTACTGCTGTGGGGAGCACAAGGCCCTGCTGCCAACTGTGCACCAACAAACAGCAGGACACCACTGACTGACATCCTGAGAGACAACTTACACTCCCTGCAATGCAAGCACGTTCCATGGTGGGATAACTGACTGGGTGGGTGGGTGGGTGGGAAGGAGGTCTGGCTGTCAACCAAACACAATCAATGCAGACCATGTTCACACCCCAGAGAATACATAGAAATGCCCAAATAATGCAGGACAATGTGCCACACCAATATCAACCCCTGACTGTGACGACTTAGGACAATACAATGTACAGGCCCGCACCCCGAGGCACAGTCACAACTGTCAGGTGTGTCAACCACTGATGCCTGCAGAAACATGACATACATTGTTTGTGTCTCCCAAAAACAGGTGATGATAGGGACACAGCAGCAGACGCTGAGGAGTCCCAGTCCCAGGCTCAAGAGGATGCCGAGCTCACTGGCGTCGTACAGCCTCTGTCCTCCTCGGACGATGAAGAACAACCTGGCACATCCGGTGCAAGTCAACATGCTGCACCAGCAGGACCACCAGCTGCAGCACCAGCAGGTCCACCAGCTGCACCCCCTGCACCCACCCCTCCAACGACTGTCACCACGAATACCATCCCTGCCGACATGGACAGAATAAGGAACAACACCAGCGCAGTGACCCTGGACCAACCTGGGGCCATGGACACCACCACCACCACCAACCCCCAAGGTGGACCAGGGTTATCTGTGCGTGCAACTGCACACACTGCACATGTCAGCAGGGGTGGTGGGAGGGGTGGGAGACAGAGGTCGCTGCTTGCAGACGTTGCTGGTGTGCATGAAGACCCACAACTGGTACGCATAGCTGATGCGTACCAGTCCAGCACCGGAGAGCTCAGCCAGGTAGTGGGGCTCCTCAGAGACATTAAACAGCAGCAGGCTGCCCATCATGCCCGCTTGGACTCCCACATGTCCCAAGTGGAGTCACACATGTCACGTGTGGACTCCCACATGTCACGTGTGGACTCCCACATGACCCGCGTGGAGTCCAAGTGGGATGTACTACATGAGATGACGGCGGTGCACAGGGACATTTTACAATGCCTCCGCCAGATGAACAGCAACCAGTCCACACCTCCCTGTGTGCCAACAACATCTGGTACCGAACAAACTGCAACTGCCACAGGGAGGGAGGAGGACTCTGGCGGAGAGTCCCCTGCACCGCAGCAGCCTGCACTTGAGGGCCCCCCCAAGAAGAGGGGTCGTCCGAGGAGGGGAAAGTGAGAGGCTGATGGCCAAGCGCAACTCCCAGGAAGCCTGAACCTGTTCTGGATTTTCGCCTTTGTGCACAGACTGTTCACCCTGTTGATGGCAACACTACTCCCACACATTGCATGGGGAGTATAAGTTGGAACAATGTGTCAGACAACAGTGGCCCCGATACTGGGGATCCTGTCTACCTGGACTTTCTATTCATCTAGGAACTTGGGATTGCAAGATTCATGTACAGCACAATCCATCCTATGCACTATTATCACAATAAACACACTAATACACCATACTTGCCTCTGTCGTGATTCCAACGTGGGTGCTGTTATGGGGATGATGAACTGCAAAATTACACAGTGTATGCGAACTGCAACAGCAAGGACAACACAGGCATGTGAGTACAGGCAACGTGACACATATGAGGGAGACACACCACCAGGGCTACACAACACATACACACCTAGGCCATCTGACTCATTGCCTACACTGATGTTGCCAGGGAAGACGGTGCAATGCACAGACACCACACCCATTCCCAGTTGTAGTCAAGTAGCCCACAGGTGCAGTAAGCAAATGGCAGTCAAATGTGTGACCACAGACAACGCACATCACAAAGTGAAGCACAGGTTTATTACACAGTTGCAACATGCTGTAACCACTACAGATGCAAGGTAATCCCACCTGGCAGCGGGCACACAGTCAACAACTGTAGACTGAAGGAAGTCCATGGGTGTGGCGCACATCACCTGTAGGGACACAACAGCTACCAGCCTGGATGTGCAATCACGTCGTCGGTGGACACAGTTCACCAAACGAATCTGAAAGTACCCTGTGAAGGACAGAAATGACACACAGTCAAAAGCAATGCAGTACAGGACAGAACAGCAAAACTCATGCACAATACATGTTACAAGATACCCACCCAGAACCAAGTTAGCATGTCAACACTGTTGGGGAGTACAGCCCACCTGTCACCACACATCGCAACACACATCCTGTCAAGTAGCCCATGGACACACTCCAACAGCACCAGAGCACCACCCACACATCATGCCAACTCACATCATTCACATGACACCTCAGGATACTCACATTCAGCTAAAGAAGTTGGTGATGAGCTGTGTGCGGACATCACCATCACCATCACCATCATCATCGTCACTGGCATCGTGGTCCAGGCCAGGATCCTCCACAGGTGGCGGATGTTGGTCATCGTCATCCTGGATGAGAGGCAACTCCTTCCGCACTGCCAGGTTGTGGAGCATGCAGCAGACGATGATAATCTTGCACACTTTCGCAGGGGCATATGGGAGGGACCCTCCGGTCTTGTCCAGGCAGCGGAAGCGGCTCTTCAGGAGACCAAAGGTCCGCTCAATCACTCTCCTGGTCCGACCATGTGCCTCATTGTAGCGCATCTGGGCAGGTGTCACAGGGTTCCTGAGGGGTGTCAGCAACCACGGCATGTTGGGGTATCCCGAGTCACCTACGGACAGACAAGTGCACATCAGCTGACTTGGAAAAGTGGGCGGAATACTACAGATCAGATCACACACAATGGCACAAAGTCAGTACACACCGACAAGCCAGGCACGCTGGTTCTGCATCTGTGCCATCAACCTGGGGATGCGACTACTCCTCATCACAAAGGCATCGTGTGCTGAACCAGGGAAACGGGCACACACGTGTGTGATGGTCATGTCTGCAAGACACACCACCAGTGCATTGACCGAGTGGTAGTGCTTGCGGTTCCTGTAGGCCTGCTCCTGGGCCTGTGGTGGTACCAAAGCCACATGTGTCCCATCAATGGAGCCAATGACATGCGGCATCCTCCCCAGGGCATAAAAGTCACTCTTCACGTCAGTGAGTCGTCGCAGTCTAGGGAAATAGATGTACCGGTTCAGGAAGAGCAACATTGCCGCCAAAACATCGCGGAGCACACGGCTGAACATGGTCTGTGACATCCCACCAGCAGACGCCACAGTATGTTGGAAGGTACCGGTGGCAAAGAAGTGTAGGGCTGCCATCACCTTCACCTTGGGGGTCAGCGCTGTAGGATACGGCCGGCCAGGCTGCAAATGTGGGGACAACTGCACTGCCAAATCCTCAATCAGCTGCCTGGTGAAGCGGTACCGTCGGATGCTGTCCCGTTCCACCATCGTTGCCAGGTCTGGGAATGGCCGATGGACAGCAGGAGCCCTGCAGTGCAGAGGAGAAGTAAGCAAGATCGTCAGTCACCCCACATATGCGGCATTGAACACACTCAAGATCCCAACATACATCATCATGAGGCACAACTACATGAAGTGTGCAGTACCGGAACGACATTTATGGTACATACATGGCCAACATCTGTCAACACGGTCCTACAGGTGGCATCAATTTGTCCCAGGTTGGCCCATTGGATATCATGATGCTGTGTCACAGTCACCCCCCAGTGACATGTGAGGACAGATGTGCCCCAGGCACCACAGCTCAACGACAGGCACATTCCCAGGGACCCTGTAATGCCACATGGACACTGGCATCACCTGGAGTATCATGTGTACACCACAACAAAACAAACATGACCCCCACAGGTAGTGGCCACACTTGCCATGGCAGGAGAGCCATGGACGTCTGTGACACACACGCACAACATCAGAGTCCATGCACACACAACGTGGATGTGGAGACTGTCTCCCATTGTGCACATGAAATCAGAGACATTGTAAACACTACATGCACAAAGACTGTGGAGGGCCATCACTATTGTGCCACTGGGACACCCTGGCTCAAACATACCGTCCCACATGGGACTCACGGGGTATGTGACATGACATACACAAACACCACTGTGAAATGTGACCATGGCACATGCACAGATATGAACAGTTGCACATCACAGTGGTCACGTACACGTAACACCCATGATCCTGTCCCCATGAACACGTGCACAGCCTGGGGGTGGCTGCCCACAGGTGACACCCACAGGACAACATGTACACCAACATACACACAATAGGAAATGCAGCCTTACATGCCTTATGATAAGGTTTGGACAGGCTGTCGTGATGTAGGTGTGCCCCTCACTCCCTGGGAGCTATCTGTGGCTGGCATATGTCCATCTGAGACAGGCATGCTGACATATGCCAGTCACATGTACAGTGATGCGTTGTACTGCAATGGACCGATCGGTGCCTCCGGCCGGCCCATTGCATTCAATGTGCGGGTACGCGTTGTACCCCTGTGCGCGTTGAACAGCAATGGACCGATCGGTGCCTCCGGCCGGCCCATTGCATTCAATGTGTGCGGGTACGCGTTGTACCCCTGTGCGCGTTGTACTGCAATGGACCGATCGGTGCCTCCGGCCGGCCCATTGCATTCAATGTGTGCGGGTACGCGTTGTACCCCTGTGCGCGTTGAACAGCAATGGACCGATCGGTGCCTCCGGCCGGCCCATTGCATTCAATGTGTGCGGGTACGCGTTGTACCCCTGTGCGCGTTGAACAGCAATGGACCGATCGGTGCCTCCGGCCGGCCCATTGCATTCAATGTGTGCGGGCACGCGTTGTACCCCTGTGCGCGTTGAACAGCAATGGACCGATCGGTGCCTCCGGCCGGCCCATTGCATTCAATGTGTGCGGGTACGCGTTGTACCCCTGTGCGCGTTGAACAGCAATGGACCGATCGGTGCCTCCGGCCGGCCCATTGCTTTCAATGTGTGCGGGTACGCGTTGTACCCCTGTGCGCGTTGAACAGCAATGGACCGATCGGTGCGCACCCATTGACAATGGGCTTGCCTGGCAACGGACGCGTTTTTGAATATTCGAACGAGTCGGTTGCTGGAAAATCAGTTGGTCACCCACAACAATGTTGCAAAATAATGTATGTCATGAAGTTGAAGATTTGAAGGATGCTGTGGGCGTGTTTTGGTGCTGCTATTCCATGGATTGGCCAGATTCAGAAGATGCAAACGACTTGGACCTATCACTTTGGACACAAGGGACAGTATCTGCCTCTCCAGCACATATATATTGCTGCATGTTCCCCTGAGAGCCCACTTGCCTGCACTACATGCTCCAGGACGACATCTGCCACTGCACTGCTGCTGTCTCTGCCCCTCTGGACCCTGCAATGGCACGTACTGTGGAGAGAGCCCCAGCCTTCAGCCTTGAAGAGAACCAGGCCCTGCTGGACAGCCTACTTCCACAGTACAGCAAGCTGTATGGGACACCAGGGGAGCAGGTGAGTGTTCTGTGCACTGCCTTTCTGAATGTGCATTTTGTCTGACTAGCAAGGCTGAGAGTCAGCACACCACTGGCTAGCAGGCTCACTGAGTAGTTGTCACCCCCATAGTGTGTAGTGACTTGCACTGGACAGGTATGGTGCAGTGACAGTGCTTCTGAACAGGGTTTTACTCCCCATGCTATGATACCATGTAGTGACTTCTGGAAAACTGTCCATGGGCAGCCGTGCACTGCCTGGGTACACCATGTGCCCCTGTGATTGCGACATGTATATGCAACTGTGTCATGCACGGATATGTTGCATGTGTAGTAATGTCCTTATCACTTTGTCATCCTGACAGGCTTCTGCCCATCGGAAGCATGAGATCTGGAAGGACATCGTCCGGGCTGTCCGGTCCGTGGGGGTCTACAAGCGCCGGATCCGCAACTGCCAAAAGAGGTGGCAGGACCTTCGGGGCTGGACCCGGAGGATTGCACGGGTCCAGCTGAAGCTGTCGCCTCCTCGCAGGAGGGGCGGAACACGGACCCTGACCCCCACATGCTCAGGATCCTGGCGGTGGTCTTTCCAGACCTGGATGGGCAGCTGAAGGCCAGAGAGCAGCAAGGAGGGGGTGAGTCAAAGACTGCACTGTGTACTCTGTCTAACATGTTATGTGCCCTCCTCGGGCCAGGTTGAACTGCCACAGTACAGCAGTCATGTTGTCCAGGAGCCATGTCCCTCTATTGTGCACTGCCCACTCCTCATCTGATACCCAGGTGTGGCCCTTACATGCAGGGAATTCTGTCACTTAGGACTGTGTCCTTGCAGTTTGCTTGACTCAAGGTGGGAGACAGCATCTGTTTCCCTGACTCTGTGGTGGGCATCATGGGTGGGTCCATTGCTTACACAATGCCTGTATTCTGACATGTAGGGTAGTGTCACAGGTCTCCCATATGTCCAATAGGTATGACCTGGACAGATGAGGGTTAAGAGGATGTGTTGTGGGGGGATGTACATGTGCACTTGTGCAGCTCCAGGACTTGCATTCCCCATGACCTACTATTGTGACACAGTGCAGAGTGTTGTTGTCTGGCTGCAAAGTCATACATCACTGAGACAGTGATGTATGACTTTGCAGTCATGCCTCCGCCATGGCATGTGTCTACTGATTGGTGATCCTGCAGGGGAGTGACATGTGCTACATGCACACCATAGTGGCGCTGGCTATCAGGACATGGGTGCATCATGGTGTCTGTCGCTGGTATGCATCACATGCATTTCCTATTTGACTCTGGGCATCCCTTACATCCGTAAACCTGTACTGACTCAGTGGCAAGAGCTGTGATGTGTCCACACCGTGTCCTCTGCACTGTCCAACTACTGTGTACTTGGTGCATGTGTCAACACTGGGGTGTTGCAATCCAACAGACACCAGACAGATGGGTGCAAGGCCATGTGGGATGTGAGTGCCATGCTTGGCATCAGACTGACAATTGACTTCTCCTGTTCAATTAGTGCACTTTAGCAATGTACAACTAATGATGCCAGGGCTTGCTCTGTGATGTGCTGTGCTCACAGTGGTGTGTGCGTTATGTGCAGGTGACTGATGTCTGTCTGTTTCCCCATTGTTTGCAGATACATCCACGGCCACGGAAGGGGACAGCTCCACGGACCAGGAGGAGCCGGAGAGCCAGACTGGGTCAGCAGCCGAGGAGTGGTCGGAGGGACCCAGTGGCACGGAGGGCGAGGGGAGCCACACCGAGGAGTCCTCAGCAGCATCCACCTCAGCTGAGGACCAGAGCAACTCGGAGGATGACTCCCTTGTGGAGGCGGGTGTCAGCAGCCACCACACCCCAGCTAGTGTTGCTGTCCCCGCCACCACCAGCACCACCACCGCCCTCCCATCGGCTCCCATTCCCCAGGTCCGTGGAGGCTCCCATGTCCGGGAGCGTGTCTCCTTTGGGCCAGGCACCGCACCCCTGCCCCTGTGTCCCCTGCTGCCCTGAGTGAGGAGTCTGTGTACCTCCTTCGCCAGCTCCATGTAGGGCAGACAGCCATGCTGAGTGTCCTCCATGCGCACACCGCGCTGTTGACTCAGCTGGTGTCGTTCATGGAGGGCATCTCATCGGGCATGTCTGACCTACAGAGGGGCAATAGGTCCATGGACTCCTCCCTGACGGCAGCAGTGTCCCTCCTCAAACGGTCCCTCACCCCTCCTGCCTTTGCTCCATCCACACTCCCCAGCACCTTACCCATCCCAGGCACACACACACTGGCACACACCAGCACACACACATCCAGCACACTGACACACACGCCAATGACAAAACGCACACGCAAGCACATTCAGGGGACTGAAGCCAGACTCACAGGGGATGGGGCCCTGGAACACACACACGCATCCACATGCACTGCGCAGTCCTCAGTTCCCTCTCCCTCCAAAGCACCCTCCCTTGCCTCACCTGCAACCCCAAAGTCACAGCAGCTCTTCCTCTGTGACCTCGGCCTCTTCCCCACCGATGAAGCTGCTCCAGCATCCCGGGGAAGAGGAAGCCCACCCACACGGAGCAGAGTGCCCCTCGCCCCCGGACACCCTCCCCCAGGCGCAGACGGACTGAGGCCCCCACCCGCAAGTCCCCCGGAGTGCTAAGAGCAAGACCCCGCCACCGCCCTGCAGCTCAGGCACAAGGTCTCCGTCCTCCATCCCTCAGGCCCCCACTGCACAGGTGCCCCCACCACACCCTGCCCCAGGTTCCCCCACCCACAGATATACCATCCCCAAGATGCTCCGGCCTTCTCCCCTGCCACTTGCTCTCCCAGCACCACACCCCCGCTGCGCTTGTCTGTGCCACTGATGTGGTGAGGGTGTCCTCCCCTCTGTCCAACCCACCTTGCCTGTTCCCCATTCTCCTCCCCTGGAGGTAGGCACTGCAGTGGAGTCCACTACCGCCCTGTCTGACTTGGGCACTGCAGTGGCGGACCTGTCCACCCCATCTGCAGGGTCCACTGCAGTTGTGCCGGCACCCACGACATCTGTGTCATGCCCCCAGTTGTGCCGGCACACACCATGTCAGACACCTCCACTGCAGTTGTCAGTGGCTCTCCAGCACCCACCACCCCTTCCCTGACTCCCCTGGTGAGCCCTGATCCTGTCCCTGCGGTGCCTGGCCTGCCCCCCGGTTGCCCCTCCTAGTGGATTGTCCCTGGTATTGTGCAGGCATGCGTAGGGTGACATCTGCCAGTGTCACCCTGTTTGAACTTTGACAATGGACTGGCCATTGGCCTTTGCTCTTTTTCAGGACTTCGTTTGGCCTCAACACATATGCTGAATAAAGCAACTTTCTTTTCTCTAGTGCTCATGCTTCAGATGTACATGTTGTTGGTGCAGCTAACCATGCCCTTGCTGCAGTGATGGTGATATCTGGTCTCATGATTATGAAGTGTTACTGTGCAGGAACCCATGTGGTCCAGGGGGAATGTGTCCTATCATGTGGTGTATCCATGTCATCAATAGCAGCATCTGAGGGTGTCATGTGTTCAGTATTTGGCAATGGGTTTCCTACTTACATTGGCAATTTCACATCTGTGGCTTCCACCCCTGCACATCTGTTGTGCCTGCCATCGTTGCATTTGTCTACTTCCCTGACCGTGTTGCCATCTCCAGTGGACATGCAGGTTTGGGCATCAATGGGGAGGGACTCATCCGTGTAGTCAGTGCAACATTGCTATACAAGTGTGTTGGATCTGTGCTGATGATTCCGTTGGCACATCCATGACCAGGCTGATGTGATGGGAGCCCTCATTTGGTGCTAATTGTTGATTGTGTGACCAAGTGCTCAGCTGACATGATGGGGCCCTACTGAGGCAACATATGGCACAGCTTTCCTCACACAGGAGTGGAGTCCCCTCATGGCAGTGTGTACACGTGTGACATTGCCTGCGCCCAAGGTGTGTGTTGTATGTGCATGTCTGTGTGTTCACTTCCATTCATCTGCGCATGCTGTGATCCCTAGTGTTGTACCTGTTTGTGATGCTTGCTGACTTGAGCTATGTTCCCCCAAAGTCTTCTCCCTGTGTTCTCTGTGATGTGGGTGCATGGCACATTACTGGTCATCAGGGTGTCACCCATAGGTGTGTTTGCTGTCAGGGCAGAGTTTGTGTGCTGACGCAGATGGGTCACAGTCAGGTTTCCCTTTGGCACTTGTTGTTTGCCCCTGTCATGTGATTTCCAGTTTGTGTTATCTTTCAGTGATTGTGACACGTTGTGTGTGTGACTGCTGGCACTCCTTAGGGTCCGGGCTGCAATGTTGGTTGTTGTCTATGTGTGTTCTTTGTGGGTGACCTTGGTTTCTTCATTGGTGTGTGACTGTGGCTGGGATCCCATTGGTCGGTGTGGTATTGCCGTCATGTCCATGTACAGCGTAGTGTGCAGTGTGTCAGACATTCAGGAGTCTTGTTGAGTGTCCATGTGTGATGTGTTTCTACACCTTGGTTCCCACCCACCACCCTGGAATAGTAATGGGTGCATGTGCAATGTCACCAGTGCATGTGTACTTCACTGCTGCACATTGTTGGAGGTCGAGGGTGTGGTGTTGAGTGTGTGCAGATGAGAGTTGTTGCCCGGCTAGTCCCCTGCCTCCATGTTGGCCTTGGCTTACTGGCCATGCTGATTGATTTGTGCTTGTGTAGGTGTGATGGTAGTTAGTTGCTCAGGACACCTGACTGTGGTTCACAGTGTGAACGACATTTAGCTTTGTCATCACAGTGGTATTTTTCTTCAGCCCAGGGTCACCACATTGTGGGGGCCCTGGGGGTGGTGCTGTGGTGTGTCTGTGACTTGCTGTGTCAGTTGTTGTTCCTACGTGCCTGTGTGACATGTGTGTTTTGTGCTCCCTCTCACCTGTCAATGCCTGCTTGCCCACATAGGGGATTTGGATCCATGAGTTACCTTAGTGTGGCAGTGTATGCACATCTGTATGATTGGTATTCAGCTCTCCTCATGTGTTGTGTTGTTGCCTGGGGACAATGGCACCCCCACCCCTCACCTGCTGTGTATGATGACAGTGTTGGTCTGCCTGTTTGTGTTTGTGCATCTGCACCACTGCATTGGCATATCTTGGGTGTGCCATTGGCTGTATGTTGTTTGGTGTGTTTCCCCTGCTGTCCCTGGGACTCCTAGGTCATCGGTCAGCACAGTGATCATGGTTTGTGTGTCCCATTGCTGCCATGGTATGGTATCTGTTCACCTCACATCTGCTGTCTCCACAGGGTATCTGCATTTGTGTGCCCATTGGTGCAAATATGTGGTTCTGCATTCTGATGGTCACTTCTGTCATTGTGTCATTGATGACTGTTGACGGTCTCAGCCACCATGGGTGTTGTTTGTCTGCACATGGCCAAAGGAATGTTTCATTTGCACTGCAGTATTTGGCTCCCCCAATTTATGTTGCAATGGGACACATACACTACTTTGCCACAGATGAGTTTTTGGTTCTGTGACCAGGAATGATCCATGCAGTTTGGCAGTTGCAGCTCTTTCTTTGTCAACAATTACCTTTTGGTCACTGTGATGATGAGGGTGTAGACCCCATTGCCACAATGGTCAAAATGTGCTTCAGCTATGGACCCCACACTTGCCTTTTGGTCACTGTGATGATGGGGGTTTAGACCCCATTGCCACAATGGTCAAACTGTGCTTCAGCTATGGACCCCACACTTACCTTTTGGTCACTGTGATGATGGGGGTTTAGGCCCCATTGCCACAATGGTCAAAATGTGCTTCAGCTATGGACCCCACACTTGCCTTTTGGTCACTGTGATGATGGGGGTTTAGGCCCCATTGCCACAATGGTCATGGGCTGCTTAGCATTGTGGGTGCCACACACATATATGTGTGGCACATGTGCTAGGGGGTCACATTGTATGTTCAATGTCATGTTCGGTGTTGTAGGCATTTGACACAGCCTGCTCACACGCTTGTCATGGTGGTGGGGGGATGTCTTAATCTTGCATTCCCTAGGTTGTGGTGTGCTTGTTGTGTCATGCATTGTCCATCCTATGAGTGGGGGTGGTAGTAGTGGTAGGCATCCAGCCCCCTGGCTAAGGGTGGTGGTAGGCATCCAGCCCCCCTGGCTAAGGGTGGTAGTAGTGGTGGGCATCCTGCCCCCTGGCTAAGGGTGGCAGTGGTGGGCATCTGGCACCCCCTGGCTAAGGGTGGTAGTAGTGGTGGGCATCCTGCCCCCCTGGGTGAGGGTGGTAGTAGTGGTAGGCATCCTGCCCCCTGGTTGAGGGTGGTAGTAGTGGTAGGCATCCAGCCCCCCTGGCTAAGGGTGGTGGTAGGCATCCAGCCCCCCTGGCTAAGGGTGGTAGTAGTGGTGGGCATCCTGCCCCCTGGGTGAGGGTGGTAGTAGTGGTAGGCATCCTGCCCCCCTGGTTGAGGGTGGCAGTAGTGGTAGGCATCCAGCCCCCTGGCTAAGGGTGGTAGTAGTGGTGGGCATCCTGCCCCCCTGGGTGAGGGTGGTAGTAGTGGTAGGCATCCTGCCCCCTGGGTGGGGGTGGTAGTAGTGGTAGGCATCCAGCCCCCCTGGCTAAGGGTGGTGGTAGGCATCCAGCCCCCCTGGCTAAGGGTGGTAGTAGTGGTGGGCATCCTGCCCCCTGGCTAAGGGTGGTAGTAGTGGTAGGCATCCTGCCCCCCTGGTTGAGGGTGGTAGTAGTGGTAGGCATCCAGCCCCCTGGCTAAGGGTGGTAGTAGTGGTGGGCATCCTGCCCCCTGGGTGAGGGTGGTAGTAGTGGTAGGCATCCTGCCCCCTGGTTGAGGGTGGTAGTAGTGGTAGGCATCCAGCCCCCCTGGCTAAGGGTGGTAGTAGTGGTGGGCATCCTGCCCCCTGGGTGAGGGTGGTAGTAGTGGTAGGCATCCTGCCCCCTGGGTGGGGGTGGTAGTAGTGGTGGGCATCCTGCCCCCTGGCTAAGGGTGGTAGTAGTGGTGGGCATCCTGCCCCCCAGGGTGAGGGTGGTAGTAGTGGTAGGCATCCTGCCCCCCTGGGTGAGGGTGGTAGTAGTGGTAGGCATCCTGCCCCCCTGGCTAAGGGTGGTGGTAGGCATCCAGCCCCCCTGGCTAAGGGTGGTAGTAGTGGTGGGCATCCTGCCCCCCTGGGTGAGGGTGGTAGTAGTGGTAGGCATCCTGCCCCCCTGGTTGAGGGTGGTAGTAGTGGTAGGCATCCAGCCCCCCTGGCTAAGGGTGGTAGTAGTGGTGGGCATCCTGCCCCCCTGGGTGAGGGTGGTAGTAGTGGTAGGCATCCTGCCCCCTGGGTGGGGGTGGTAGTAGTGGTAGGCATCCTGCCCCCCTGGTTGAGGGTGGTAGTAGTGGTAGGCATCCAGCCCCCTGGCTAAGGGTGGTGGTAGGCATCCAGCCCCCCTGGCTAAGGGTGGTAGTAGTGGTGGGCATCCTGCCCCCTGGGTGAGGGTGGTAGTAGTGGTAGGCATCCTGCCCCCTGGTTGAGGGTGGTAGTAGTGGTAGGCATCCAGCCCCCTGGCTAAGGGTGGTAGTAGTGGTGGGCATCCTGCCCCCCTGGGTGAGGGTGGTAGTAGTGGTAGGCATCCTGCCCCCTGGGTGGGGGTGGTAGTAGTGGTAGGCATCCAGCCCCCCTGGCTAAGGGTGGTGGTAGGCATCCAGCCCCCCTGGCTAAGGGTGGTAGTAGTGGTGGGCATCCTGCCCCCTGGGTGAGGGTGGTAGTAGTGGTAGGCATCCTGCCCCCTGGGTGGGGGTGGTAGTAGTGGTGGGCATCCTGCCCCCCTGGCTAAGGGTGGTAGTAGTGGTGGGCATCCTGCCCCCTGGGTGAGGGTGGTAGTAGTGGTAGGCATCCTGCCCCCTGGTTGAGGGTGGTAGTAGTGGTAGGCATCCAGCCCCCCTGGCTAAGGGTGGTGGTAGGCATCCAGCCCCCCTGGCTAAGGGTGGTAGTAGTGGTGGGCATCCTGCCCCCTGGCTAAGGGTGGTAGTGGTGGGCATCTGGCACCCCCTGGCTAAGGGTGGTAGTAGTGGTGGGCATCCTGCCCCCCTGGGTGAGGGTGGTAGTAGTGGTAGGCATCCTGCCCCCCTGGTTGAGGGTGGTAGTAGTGGTAGGCATCCAGCCCCCCTGGCTAAGGGTGGTGGTAGGCATCCAGCCCCCCTGGCTAAGGGTGGTAGTAGTGGTGGGCATCCTGCCCCCCTGGGTGAGGGTGGTAGTAGTGGTAGGCATCCTGCCCCCTGGTTGAGGGTGGTAGTAGTGGTAGGCATCCAGCCCCCCTGGCTAAGGGTGGTAGTAGTGGTGGGCATCCTGCCCCCCTGGGTGAGGGTGGTAGTAGTGGTAGGCATCCTGCCCCCTGGTTGAGGGTGGTTGTGGTGGTTGGCATCCAGCCCCCTGGGTTGGGGTGGTGGCGCGCATTCAGGCCCCTGTGTGCATATGTGGCATTGGTGATGGGCATCCCGCCCCTATGGTGCTGCTGTTGCTGGTGTAAGTATATTCAGATTCCCAGTGTATGTGTGTGATGTGTCGTGTACGTGTTGTATGTGTTTTGTGGTTGGTGTCTGACTTACCTTCTGCGCCCGTACGCGTCCGTGCCTGTTCCGGTAGTAGATGTAGAATATTGGTATGATCGGGACGAAGGGATTCATGGTTGGTTCGTGTCGTTCGTCCTTCTCGTTGCTTCGCGTCGTCCTCGCCGCTTGGCTTCGTCCTCGCCGCTTCGCGTCGTCCTCGTCGGTGCTGTGTTCGTCTCGTAGCCGTGGATCGTGTTGTGGCGCGATTCGGAGCTTATGTGCGCCTCTCCCGGATGCTTTGACGTGCCGTGCGTAGCGACGGGTTCGGGCGCGTACGGAAAGCGCATCGTACTTGTCCGGCCGGACGGGGCTGCATTTTCCCTTCCGTGCGACTCGATTCGGCGTTTCCGGATTCGCCTCGGTCGGAGAACAGGACCTGGTTTGGGTGAGTACGGCTCGGCCGGGATTTTTGCTGTTGTGCGCATCGTACTTGCTCGCTCGGTGTACTGTACGGATCGGTCGGGAAACTGGCTTTCGCATGGCTTTTTTCCCGACCGAATAGTATTGGGTGCGCCTCCGACCGAGATCGGAATCGGCCCCTATATCTTGGGAGGAACTGAGGGCTGAATCGGTTTCAGAATGCAGCACACATAGAAAGAGGAAAAAATGAGGAGAAATAAAGTTATTTCTCCTTGTTAGCCTCCCCTGGAGAGGCCCACAGTTTGGACGCATTCCCATTTTTACAGATCCTTGCAAATCTGGGAATGTGTCAAAACCTATGGGTATTGCGAGGGAAGACCCACTGCAATGCTCATGGAACGCCTCCTTGACTTAGAGTAAGGCAACGAAGTGCTTTGCGCTGCCTTGCCTTACTCCAGAGCTTATTTACAAGCCCCTTGCGCTGCCGGTGCATCACTTTTAATATGGGAAAAAGTGACGTATTGGCGGCGCAAGGGGCTTGTATATAATATCTATGAGGCCATGCAGAGAGACATAGGGGCCGATTCCGATCTCGGCCGGTAGTGCTCCGAATCGGATTCGGATTTACCAGATCCGATTCGGAGCCCTGTTTCCCGACCGAATCGTACGCGGGTCCGGCCGAGCGAGTACGATGCAGGCACCTGTGAAATCTCCGACCGACTCGAACGCGGCTTCAACACGCTCCGACCGACTCGCATGGACACGACTCGCACCGCGCTATGGAGACGTTTCCCGGCCGGGTAAGTACGATGCGCGCCGCGACCACTCCGATCGACTCGCGCCGTCCGGCTCGAGAAAGCTGTCGGAGCCGGACTTTGGGGGTCCACGTCGGACCCCCTGTACTGCGTAGGCGCGCGAGTCGCACACAGGGGGACCCATGGGTCCCCCTACCTGTGCATGTACGCCGCGATGCGCTTGGACGCGTACACGCTGTAGGGGGCGCCCTTGACCGCCTCGCACCCATTGAGTCAATGGGAGCCCGCGTACGCGTGCTGCACGACAGGCTCCCATTGACTTCAATGGGAGTCCGACCGAATCGAGTCCGATAGCATGCGAACGCATCGTACTCGTTCGGTCGGACTGCTAGGTTCCGATTCGGTCGGAATTCTCTCCGGGTCCGGCTCGGTCGGAGAGAATTCCGGCCCGAATCGGAATCGGCCCCTTTGTGTCGCATCATAGATATGATTGAGAAGCCTGCGCCACTGGAAGCCAGAGGCCCTCAGTGTGAGTGCCACAAATGCCCCTGCATAGATACTTTAGGGGGGCTGGGAGTTTCAGCTAATTGTTGACTCATTTAGGTTCTGGACTGAAACCCGTCACCCGCCAGGGGGCCGCAATCAGCCTAAAGCCTGTGAATATCTGTGAGATATGAGAATTTCAGGGGACCCTCAACACATTCTACAGACAAGCAACATAATTTTGTCTTTTTTCTTGTTTACGATGTATGTAATGCCAAAATACCACAATGTACATATTTTAGACCATTTAATAAAAAAATGCTGCTCAATACTTACTCTAAGATACTTTTACAAAACACAAATGAAGTGCCCTATAATTTGCTGTTGCGATTTTTAAATAATCGTGCTGCTCGCAAAAGGAGTTTAGTATGTAAACCACAGCTCACTAACGTGGCATTTATTCCAGAGTAGATAATTTTGACTTCCAATTTGAAATGCTTACTAAATAGTGAAAGTCAAAAAGAAGGTAGGGTGACAGTCACCTTATAACTGTAAAAAGTGGTCTTGTTTGTTGGTTAGGAAGACAAAAGACCTAAGATAAATAAAATGACTTTAAATCACACAAAAAGTTGAAAAAGTGGAATACTTAGACTTTACCTTGAAAATGCAAGATATTTTTAATGAATCTTTGTGTTGTGTTGAGAGTGCTGAATGCGAATATTTCAGGCACTAAAGGGAATTCTGTGCCCATATACTGGGATTTGTAGACACTGGGTTTATGCTTTCCTAATGTGCTGCAACCAAGAGGTGTCTAGAAATGACCTGATTATATTCAGCATTCTGGGTGTGTTGTGTCACACCCAGACCCACAGTTTCGGCTGTAGTGTATTTAAAATGTGCACATCACATTGGCCACTCTTTCAATGTTACCCTCCTGTAGTATATTCAGTATACAGTTCCTTCACAAATTTAGACACCTCAAAATGGACAACTAACAACATGTATAAATATTCAGCTCCAGTATGACAGAATTCAGTGCATGCAACCAGCAGACACACCAGCAGTGGTGTGGCAGAGGCTCACTGCAACTAGTGCTACAGTCTACTGTCATCCTGCAGTCAGGAAGGTGTTTACCCTCAAGGACAGACCCATTCTTGTCTCCTCGCATATTTCTATCCGCACCAGGCCTCATCCCTCTCGTTGTACCTACATCACCATTTTACTGCATGCCTGCAACGTCTCTGTCTGTGTCTCTCATGGGAACTAGTTCCACACTTGTGGAATGTCCATCTCGGTCACCTCAACACTTGTTCAACATAACACTCATTCCAACCCCTTGTCTTTTGCCATAGTTGCACTCAGTTCAATGTGCATGTGAATGACTTCTAAGTGTCACTAAAGATATATCAAAATCAACCAGTAAAGATAGATCAAAATCAAATTGTTTGCCTTTATCATAGCTGCACTTGCAAATCGTATCACAGATCCCACATTTTCTAGCACCGTTGTCGCTCCGTCCACAGAGTAGTGACCAATGATCATTCCAGAAAACAAATCCTGTGGCACAACCAGGTTGGTCAATTTCATCAACGCTGTGGTCAGTAATGACCCACTTGATATGTAAACCCTGTATGAATGTACAGCAAGCCAGATTAGACCCATTGCCCTAAAACTGGTATACCATCACGTGTTTGTCCTTTTCCAATTACTCAACGTGTGAAACTGCAGACAGCACTGTGTTAATAATTCTCCTAAGCAATGTAATCACGACTGTGTCCACTACCTCACAGCACGTGTAAATAAAGTGCTTGCTCCCCAGGCACCTGCTACTGTTCTTTTCCAGGGAAGAAGCCCCCTGTCCTGCAAGCCACCATGTTGGCAAGTCATACTAGGAAGGCTGATGGGGATATTGTGTTTCCGTCACAGTCAGTCAATGAAGAACGGGACATCACTCAGTCATCAACCAAAGCCTATTGGGTACAGTGCAATATGCTGTCTCCCTTGATTGGAACTCTTCAAGGTTGTGAATCCACAAATTCTGGCGACAACCCCACAGTTCCTCGACCCATTTACTTGCCTTTTGACTCTATTTACCCTGCATGGACTGAGATATTTCTCCCATCTCATATGTGTACCATGTGGCCTCTCCATTCTTCAGTCCAGAATATCTCATGCTGGACTCTCCTGGACAACATATTGTAATTAGGCCTGGGTGGAGTTCGCGGAGTGCCAACTTAACGTTGATGAGCGCGAGCGAGGAAACAACTCGGCTCCGCGAGCGGAGTTTATCAGAACTCTGCGCACTACTTTGAGTGCGCATTGGGAAAAACTCCACAAACTCCGTGAGCGGAGCGGCATTTCATGCCCAGGCCTAATTGTAACACAAGCAATAGAGGAAAGCAGACTGTTAAAATATGATGAGGTTGTCAGGTGTCTTCCAGCTGTAAGGGACCAAACTGAATTTATCCAAAAAATGTTTTCAACTTCAGCATTTATATCACAATATATTTTCAAAGCTTGTGTAAATTTCTGGCTTGCGACTTCACAGCTGTGCATGTCACTGTCACAATAGAAAGACGCCCATCAAACAATGGTGTATTAAGAATTGTTCCCAGTGTGCAAGCTGGGCCCCATTGTTCTCAATGTGCAAGCTAGCCCCCAAATTACCAATCACATATCCAATCAAATTTAGGCTATGAAAATAATGTAGGACAGATACCAATTACATTTATGATGCCATTGTGTGCCTACTTCTGGGTTTTCTGATGGTTTGTAGATTACATGATACAGTTGAGGTGAGAGTGTTCTCATGCCATGTCCTAATAAATATTGTTGATTTGGGATGTAATCCCACTGAGTAGGACTTATAAAAAGTACCAGGAGGGCTTCTTCGTCCCCAAGGTCCTTTTGCATCCAAGACAACTTTATTCCCCAACCAGTAGTATGCCAGGAGACGTGTTTGCAAAGTGGTGCAGAAAGGGGGTGTGGGCTCCGAAGACCTCTTAGCAAACTGACTGTGTGGAACATTCTGGAGGTAACAAGAGGGATACTTGGCCCCCAAATACCCTCAATAGCCAAGGAGATTTGATCCCCAACTAGTACTATGACAGTAGGCATGTTTGCAGGGTGATGGAGAAAGGATGTCCTTGATGATTGCACAGATAGTGCCTGTATGATTCTATGAGTGCAGTTGCCAAGGACAGACTGCGAATACTGGTTGTTTTTTAACATCTATAGATATATTTTACATAAGGATTCAGTGTAGCTATTTAGTAAGATCCTAATTTAACTTTCCCCTTTGTATTCCCACAGACCTGATGGAACTCCTCCACTTCAAGATACAGACCAACCCGTCCACCACCCTCCAAGGCACCCTCATCTACAGACCCCCCGGATCCCGAGCACCTTTCTCCGACTCCATCACCTACATCATCACCCCACAAGCCATCACCTCCACCGACCACACCCTGCTGGGAGACCTCAACTTCCACCTCGACAACCTCCAAGACCCCAACTCCGCCTCCCTCCTGGACAACCTCCAAAACATCGGACTCAAACAGATCGTACCAGAACCAACACACTCAGCAGGACACACCCTCCACCCCCATCTTCACAGCAGGAACCTCCATCACCTTCAGCCACACCTCCGAACTCCCCTGGACGGACCATTGTTGCGTCCACTTCACCTTCAAAACTAACATCACCCGCAAACGTCCCCACCAACTCCAGTGCAGGAATTGAAACAAGATCTCCAACGACCAGCTCACCGCCTCCGTCAGCAGCACCGCTCCCACCACTGCAGACAACGACCCAACGACAGCCACCCGTAACCTACACAACTGGATTACTGACTGCACCAGCACCATCGCCCCCCTCAAAAAACCATCCAACCCCCACGCCAAGAAAGCCCGCTGGTTCTCCACCGAACGCCGAGAATCGAGAAGAACCTGCCTCGAAAAGCTATGGAGGAACTCCAAAACCACAGCTGGCTTCAACAGCTTCAAAGCAGCCACCACTGCCCACCACAAACTCATCAGACACTCAAGGAAGAAATCACTCCAGGCCAGAATCTCCACCCACGCACACAACAGCAAAGAACTCCTCGGCATCATCAAAGAGTTTGGCCAACCCAACAGTGAGACTACTGACATCCCACCCTCCCAGGTCTTTTGCGACAGACTCAGCGCTTTCTTGCATCTCAAAATCAAGACCATCAAGACCATCTACGACAACTTCAACGACAACAAACTCCACGAGGAACCCACACCTGCCATTCCCCACAACACGCAGCCGACACTTGACAACTGGACCACCCTCAGCATTGAAGACACCATGAAGACTATGAAGTCAACCCACTCCGGTGCCCCCACTGACCCCTGCCCCCACCACATCTACCACAGAGCCGCAGACATCATCGCCCCTGAGCTTCGACAAATCATCAACCACTCCTTCGAGACCGCCTCCTTCCCCGATGACTGGAAACACGCCGAGATCAACCCTGTCCTGAAAAAGCCCTCAGCGGACCCCACCGACCTCAAGAACTGCAGACCGATCACCTTACTCCCGTACCAGGTGGAAGTCATGGAAAAAGCCATCAACAATCAACTCACCTCCTTCATAGAATAAAACAACTTCCTCAACTCCTCCCAATCAGGCTTCAGGAAGAATCACAGCACCGAAACCACCCTTCTCGCCGCAACAGACGACATCCGCTCCCTCCTCAACAGAGGAGAGACTGTGACCCTCATCCTCCTGGACCTCTCCGCTGCCTTCGACACAGTCTCACACCGCACCCTAGCTCGCAGACTCCACAACGCAGGTATCCGGAACAAGGCCCTCGACTGGATCCGCTCATTCTTCTCCAGTAGAACGCAGCGGGTCAGACTCCCCCCCTTTCCTCTCAGAACCCACAGCGACCACCTGCAGAGTCCCGCAAGGAGCTTCCATCATCCCCGCCCTGTTCAACGTCTACATGGCCCTGCTCGCATCCATCGTCAGATCATACGGACTCAACATCGTATTGTACGCCGACGACACCCAACTCATCCTCTCCCCATCCAACAAACCCAACATCTCCAAACACAACTTTCAAGAAGGAATGGAAGCAGTCGCCAAGTGGATGAAGAACAGCTGCCTACAACTAAACACGGACAAAACCGAAGTACTCATCATGGGCCCACACCCCGATGCCTGGAACGATACCTGGCGGCCCCCCGCCCTCGGGAACCCACCCTCCCCATGGACCACAGGCAACCTCGGAATCATCCTGGACTCTGAACTCAAAATGGACCGCCAGATCAATGCTGTCAGCTCTTCCTGCTACCACACCCTCCGCCTACTCCGAAAGACCTACAAATAGATTCCCCTCGAACAAAGGAAAACAGTCACCCACGCCCTCATCAGCAGCAGACTGGACTACGGCAATGCACTCTATGCCGGGATCAACAAGAACCTCACCCGCAAACTCCAGAACGTCCAGAACACCACCGGCAGACTAGTCCTCAACCTACTGCACCACTGCCACACCAGCCAACATCTACGGACACTACACTGGCTCCCTGTCGAGAAGGAATCACCTTCAAGCTCCTCTCCCACAGCCGCAAAGCCCTCCACGACACCGAACCAGCCTACATGAACCACCGCCTCTCGTTCCACGCACACCAAAGATCCCTTTGCTCAGCCCAGCTATCTCTTGTGATGAAACCCAGGACAAAGAAGAACAGAACAGGAGGACGCTCCTTCTCCTTCCTCATGGCCAAAGCATGGAACACCCTCCCTCTCCACCTCCGATAGACACCTTCACTTGCCAAGTTCTTGAAGGGACTCAAGACCTGGCTCTTGGACGTAGCACCGCAACATCCTTGAGCCGCGCATCTCCCCCCCAGCGCCTTGAGACCCTTTTGGGTGAGTAGTCGGGCTTCACAAACCCTTGATTGATTGATTGATTATCCATCTGTCGAAATAACTAAATTCAAAAATGCATTTTCCTTCTTCACAGGAACACCGTAGGTAGCAATGACATCAGTTGTCACGTATACAAATGACAAGGTGAAAAACAGATATATAGACATATTGCACACAGAGTTTAAGTCTAGCTGTTAAGTAACATATTGGTTTAACTTTATTTTAACAAAACATTTATAAAAATGCCCTCCCTCATTAAGATCTATGCATCTTTTTCAATTCTAATTTCTCCGACACGAGTTGGCTACAGCGCTCATCACTCCCCTTAAAGCTCAGGCCATGCTCTTACAGTCTCACCTTTCTGACACACCCGGACTACTTGCTTCACTTTTGTATGGCACCACCACCACCAGGGTTGGGGAGGGGGGAGGGTCGGGGTGGGGCTTTCTGGTTTCTATTTGTTCTTCCTATTGCTTACAGGATTGTTTTTTAGGGTTGAAAGCTCAAAACAAAAACAGCCATCGGCTCTGATGACAGCAGGGGGTTTGTAAGAGACCTAGTGCTATGTGAAAATGGACTTCCACTAGCTGAAGGTTTTGATTCTGGGTCCTGTACACCCTACTGTACTTTGCTTGTTGTATTTACTTATGATGCTGAATAAAAAGATTTTTGACAAAAAAAGGAACAGTTTAAAAAAATAACTTAACATCTGAACTCACAAATAGAACATAGCTACAAAACACCCATCAAACTACCCATTGTTACCCAAACTCATGGGGAATTAAAAACTGTTGCAAAACTAGTGCAATGCACAATCTGAAAACATCACATGATCGGGAAAGTAAGGAATATCATTGGATAATATACTGTTCAGTAAAATGAATAGGAAGTATACACCCACTCCTCCTTCTTGAATCTTGTTTCCAGAAGTTTATTGTGAGCAGGTGGTAGGTTTTGGCAGGAGACTTTTTTGGGACTCATGTGGGACGAAGTTCATGTTATATCATCTTAAAACTTATCATAGAAAACGTCTCCAACTGCCAATCAAGCAGAAGGAAGCTGGAGGACCATCTACATCAGTGGCAGCAGCAACAATTCCCAGCCAGAAAGTCCCTTTAGAGGTACAGACTACTACAACAGATATGGCTCCAGAGTTTTCAAGTATTACCACGTATTTCATGGACTGTATTGTTGTTCTAAGAGCTGGTGAGCAGTGTGTTACAGCTATTCACAATTTCCACCCTTTTATAGTTCATAGTGAGCAGCAAGAATGCAACTCAAAGCTGAAGGACCCCCTACTTCAATAGCAGCACTAGAACACCGAAGCAGAGAGTCCATTTGTTAAAAATGGGGGTCACTAGTTGGCAATGGTTTGCACCTTTGTCCAAATAGGGGCCCTTCCTTCTAGTCAGGATAAGGGGGATACACTCCTAAAATAACCCCTGCTCACCCCTTTGGTAGCTTGGCACGAGCAGTCAGGCTTATTTCAGTGGCAGTGTGTAAAGCATTTGCACAAAACCAACAATAATACAGTGAAAACACTACAAAAGGACACCATAACATTTTTAGAAAAATAACCAATATTATTCTGCGCAAACAAGACCAAAACAATAAAAGACCCACATACAGTAATCAAAAATAGGCACTTTGCAAGTATGACTTAAAAATGCAGTTCCTTGAAGTCGGTAGCTCCGTCTGGTGCTACCACAGTGCTGAATCAACAGAATCCAACAGTTTTGTAAACAGTACCTTTGGTTCCGGCCGAAATCATCGGTGCGGGCCGGTCGTGGCAACCGTCGCGGTTGCGGTGTGAAGCGTAGCGGTGCGGCTTGCGGTGCCCTCAAGTCGCGATGCAGGCAACGGCTCGGTGATGTTCCGCCAGCGGTGTCGTTGAGGCCAGGGCTGCGGTGCGGAGTTAGGCGGTGCTTGTGGCGGTGCTTACAGATCACAGTGCAAGAGACAGTGCCGTTTGATGGGAGCTGGCATCGGTCAGCCCCAACTGCTGTATGGGACGGGATGGTGCGTTGTATAACTTACAAGTGGTGCCCCCAAACCAGGGTGCGGTCACGGGTGTCGCGGTCAGTGGGTAGCGACGTTATCGGTGAAACCAGGCGGCAGAGTGAAGCGAGGCTGTGCGGAGTGCGATACCCACAGGTTGCGGTGCAAGCAGCGGCTAGGTGGCGGCGGCGGTAGTCATCATCGGTGAGAACAGGGTTGCGGTGCGAAGTGCCACAGTGCTCTCTGCATTGACTTCAGGAAACAGAGTCTGCAGCGGTGTCAGTGACGGTGTTGGCTGCTTTCCACCTCTGTGGAACTGAAATCGTGGCTCCAGAGGCAGCACCCAGAGGTAGGTGAAGTCTTTGCTGTCCCTGAGACTTCGTGAAAAGGAGGAAAGCTCTATTTCAAGCCCTTGGAGATACTCAGCAACAAGTAAAGGAAAGTTCAGTCCAGTCCTTTCACTGCCCAAGGCAGAAGCAGCAACTGCAGGCCAACCCAACAAAGCAACAACACAGCAAATGGGCAGAACTCCTCCTGGCAGCTCTTCTTCTAAGCAGGTTCCTTGATCCAAGCGAGTTCCCTGAAGTCTTGTATCTCCCTGAGACTTCCAACAGGATGCAAGCTCTACTTCAATCCCTTGGAGAAACTCTAACAGCAGGATGATGAAAGTACAATCCATTCCTTTCCCTGCCCAAACAAAAGCAGCAAGCAGCAGGCCAACACAGCAGAGCATGCAGCATAGTGGCTGTTCCTCCTGACAGCTTTTTCAGCTGTTCTTCCTGGCAGGTTCCTTAGTTTAGCAGTAATATCAAGTTCTGGGGTCTGGGCCCCCATTTTTATACTGCATTTCTCTTTGTTCTCTTGGGCAGAGAGTGTCTGTGCTTAGTCCAAACCAGTTTGGTCCTCTCTGGCCCAGCTTTCCGGCAGGAGATGGAGACAGCATTGTCCAAGGCAGACCAGGCCCATTCAGGTACAAGGAAATCTCCTCCCACTACTCTAAATGCAGACCAGGCCTATTTATGTGCTAGTGAAACTCGTCCCACTACTTTGAATGCAGCCCAGGTCTATTCAGCCCAGCCCTGACTCACCCAGGAAAGGCAGGACATACCTCGACCCGCCCAGTGGCTGTCTGAAGAGAATGCACATCCCCATCCCCTGTCACTTCAAAGCCAGACAGTCAATCCACAACTCAGCAGTGGATGGCTAAGCAGGAAAATACCTACGTTCTAAAAGTGGTATTTTCAAACATAGAATATAAAAATCATCTTTACTAAAAGATGCATTTTTACATTCTGAGTTCACTCATACTAAACTCCATTTCTCTATCTCTTCCCAATGGGAAGTTATACTTGTAAGATGTCACAAAGTACCTCCCATTCCATCCTATGGGACAGATAGCTTTTCCATAGTAAAAAACGAAATACACTGTATTTCACTATCAGGACAGGTCACACACACCAGTACATGTCCTACCTTTCACAAACACTGCACCCTGCCCACAGGGGTACCTTGGGCAAACATTAGGGTGTCTTACATGTAAGAAAAGGGAAGGTTAGGGCCTTTTACCTTGGTGGACTTGCCAAGTCGACATGGCAGTCACAACTGTGCGCAGACATTGCAGTGGCAGGTCTGAGAACCCTTTGAAAGGCTGCTTGTGTGAGTGGCACAATCAGTGCTGCAGGCCCACTAGCAGCATTTGGTTTACAGGCCCTGGGCACACACAGTGCGCTATACTAGGGACTTAGTAGTAAATCAAATAAGCCAATCATGGAAACACTAATCCATTTACATAATGCACCAGGAGAGCATATGCACTTTAGCACCGAATAGCAGTGTCAAAGTGCCCAGAGTACTAAAACCAACAAAAACAGGGTAAAAAACAGGAGGCCAAAAATCAAAAAGTCTGGGGGTAAACCCGCGGAAAAAGCCAAGTCTAATACCATCCAAAAGAAAATCTCAACTCCAAGATTTGGCTCCACAGTTTTCCCCGGTGGCATCACACTGCATGGATTATGGAGTTGTAGTGAGTGCTGGAGAGCAGTCCATAACGGCCCTTCACAATGCTACAAAGAATAATAAATGGTGATGTTTCTTTTTATTTTTGGTCCTTCATAGTTTTTCTACATTAGCAGGCATTTTATTATCCTACAAAATGGGTATCTAATATCTATGTGTTCATTTTATTATCTTCTAATTTATTGTAATGCTACTTACATATAGCTTGCTGTATAGACAAGTCAAACTGTCCCTCTACAAATAAATACACAGGTAACTTTTGCCAGTTATCGTGATTTACTTTTTCACTTTTTAAATATGTAAACAGTCTGTGTTTAAATCCTCTAGTAAGTGCATCGACAACATATACAAACATACTCTGTTTTTTTAGACCACACTGTGTTAAATTTTGTAATCTCTACTTTAAAAACTGTAACATATGTGTCTGGTTCTGCAACTCCTCCTCTTAACAACTCTTCATTTTCCCTAGAATCCTGATCAGGAGCAAAGAAACAAAACTGCACATCATCACAAACCTTTTCTACGTCTTCCAAGCTACCATGCAAAAGTGCTCTGTTAATTTCTCATAAACATAAAGCAGGAGGTTTCACATAATAAAGTCTCCTACCCAAAGTTTGCATTGTTGAATAGTATAACTTATTTTGTGTTTTAAACTTCGCCTTGGAAAGATACGTAGGAATTTTCTTAATATATCAATGAATTGCTGTCTAATACTAGAAACACTACTACAATTCCATTTGTATACAGTACCTTGACTATGCCTTCCTCGTACCTCTGCTGCAATAACTTCTTCTACATTTCTAGGTACCATCACCTCTTTTGCAATAGGACTACCATTCTTTATTTCATAACATCGTCCTCTTCAATCAGTAGCATGAACTAATCTGTTATCCTGGAGATAGCTTTTTTCATTAAAGAAAGGCTCTGTACAAGAAGTATGTCTCCATTCTCCACTAAAATCTGTACAACAGTTGCTTCTATTCACAAATCTTTTCTTCTGGTTTTGTCTCCTCATGCACAACACTAGTTTGTCAAGAGTCTTCATTCTATTTAGAATCAAAATGAAAAGCTTCCTCTTCAATGAAAAGGCCTTATCAACTACTCTCTCAACTCGTTCTTTCTGTTTCACTGCATCTCTCCTTCTTCTGCACTTTTTTTTAATGTATCACTAAATTTACAAGGCTGTAACTTTACAATCATTATAACATTTGCACAGAACCTATGCAGCCATCTAAACAGCCATTTAAAACCCATGCAGTCATTGAAATACTGAGGCACACGCGTGCACTGATGAAACACTCAGCTCTACTAATGCACTCATTTAATTACGTAGAGAGTACCATTGTAGTAAACATATCACCCATATTGTTTAAAGACTACATATTCCTTAGTAAAACTTGTAAATACATGGGTTTGTGGTTGAATACATCAATACTCCCTGGATGATTGAATGAGTGCAAAGGTAGTGCCTAGGTGATTCCCTGAGGATACAAGTAGTGCTTAGATGATTCCCTGACTATGTCATAACTCCATGGGTCATTCCGTATCTGTATACTTACTGCCTGTGTGTTTGCATGAGTATACCACTAGTGTCTGGGTGTTTGGATGAGTGCTTGAGTAGAGCCTGAATGATTCGACAAGTGTGTGACTAATGCTTCAATAATTAAATACATGCATAGATACTGGTGGGATGATTAAATTAAGTCTGGGTGGTGAACTCCGCTCCGCTAGCGGAGTTTGCAGAGTTTTCCGCACTCCTCGTTACGCGGAACTGTCAACGTCAAGTTGGCGAACGAGGAAAATCCACCTTCCAGCAAGATTTTTCATTGCTCGCGATCGTCAACATCAAGTTTGCGAGCACGAGCATGGAAAATCAACCTCCCAGCGAGATTTCTCAACGCGGGCAGTCAGATTTCTCATTGCGAGTGGTCGCGTATGCTCGCGACTGCTCGCGTTGAGAAAGTTGCCGCTCGAGTAAAAATCTAGTCAAGCGGCAGAAAGGAAGCAGCGCCCACTTGCGCTGTGCATTGTGCCGTTCGCGATGATTGCACAGTGCGGACCAGCATCTGGCACTGAAAATGACCACGAACGTCATTTATTTAACGCACTCCGCCGCTTGCTGAGCTCCGCGTAGCGGGGGGGAGGTTTTTTTGCACTGCCGCGGAACTCAGCGAACTCAACCCTGGCTCAGATTAAATGAGTGCAACTCTAGTGCCTGGATGATTGTAAGACTGCATCCATAGTCTATAGATGATTTATACAGTGAATGGATAGTGCATACATGATTGTTTTAGCCCATGCCTAGCACCTAGCCTATTTGATGAGTGGATGAATAGTGTTTCAGCGATTGAATGCTGCCCATTTCTTTTTGGTTGACTGAACAGGTAGTGCCTGGATGCTTACATAACTACATGGGTAGTGCCTGGAGAATTGAATAAGTGCATCAGTAGTGCCTGGCTAATTAGATGAGTGCATGACTAGTGTCTGAGTGACTGCATGATTCCGCTGTTAAAGCTTGAGAGATTGGATGAAAGTAAGTATACTACTGGGGTGATTGTATTAGTGCAAGACTGCATGGGTTGTAAGTGGGTATTTAGATGGCTTCATAGGTTCTGCGCAAATGCTATAATGATTGCATAGTTACAGCCTTGTTAATTGCATAAGTCAATAGTTAGTACCTAGGTGATTAGATGAATGTATGGGTAGTGCCTGCATAGTTCAATGAATATATAATTTCTGCCTGATTGCAAGAGTACATGTGTAGTGTCTGGGTAATTGAATAACTCAATGGATAGTGAATCACAGATTTGATGACTGACTGAACAGTGGCTGGGTGATTGCATGAGTGCCTGAATACTGCCTGACTGTGAAAGTACCTTAATTGCTGTTAGATACATAACAGTTGTCACTATATCTCTGACTCATTGGTTATCTCCTCTCCGTATCAAACTACCTGTTTTACTGTATATATGCTTTTCCTCTCAGCTATGTGTAAGTGAAATCTAGGTATCACACTTCATATATAATTCCATACATCGCTCTCTAAAAACATACATTGCTTTGTTACTGAGCGTGCACATGCAGCAGTACGTTTCTAAAACAGAAAACATTTAGAAATTTTTCAAAGCACGAAACCTTTTGCCAATTGCATACCTACATCATTTCTCAAATACTTCTTCTGCTTCTAAAACATATATTCAGCATATCCCAAACAAAAGTTTCACTGGAAATGAAGCTAGCACAAGAACTCTTGAGGCATCCTGCACTATTTGTCCTTCTCAATTAAAAAAAAAAAAAAAACATGTTTAAAGAAAAACTCTACCCTCACCATGTACATGAAATTTTCATCAGCCTTACTGAACATAGATCACCATGTAAACATATATGCGATTTCTTAATAAACGTACATCTTCAAGCCATCTTTCCCAAAATATATACCTCTCTGCATCTTTAAGTAAACTCAAAAGGCCCACCGTATATAGCTATGTGCAAGCACAAAAACCATATCTCACCATCCAAGCATATGCAAAGCGGTCATATAAAAACCACATTGACAAACACTTCCCAACACATACTTAACAAGTATTAGTTCTTTCTATTTCATAAACAGGCGGACAACATTTTCTCATCTTTTATTTATCGCTACACTATTCCTGGTTAATAATGTTACTAAAAGTACTACAATTCAGAATGCAAATAACAGATGTATCTATTCTGCACATGATGTTTAGACATTTAAAACATTCTTAGTTCCTCATTGGATAGGATAGGATAGGACAGTATTTATAAAGCGCACTATACTCGAAGTGTCAAGGCGCTGAGCCGATGAAAGCAAAGAGAGAAGCGCTATCAGTCGATTAAGAAGAAAATAGCCATGTTTTCAGAAGTTTTCTGAAGACCGAGAGGGAGTCTGCATTGGAAATGAAGGGGGGCAACGAATTCCAAAGCTTGGTGGCGGCTACAGAGAAGGAGCAGCCGCCCCATCTGGACCTGCGAAATCTGGGAGAGACCAGTTTTTTCTGTGTGGATGATCTCAAGATCCTCCCAGGAGTGTACCATTGAAACATGGCTTTTAGATGAGTCGAACCTTTACTATGCATAGCCTTGTATACCGTGCTCAGGACCTTGAAGGAAATGCGCTTCCTGATGGGGAGATAGTGCAAGGTTCGAATCCCCTCCCTAGCGGACTGATGCTTAGGGATGTAAAGGATCAGTCTTGCCGCTGCGTTCTGTACCACATGGAGCTTATTCAGTGATACAACGCATTGATGTTAAGGTACAGGGCGTTGCACTAGTCAAGACGGGAGGTAATCAATGCAATGATGGTGGACCGATACAGTTCAGATGGAATATACGGCAGCACCTTTCTAAGTGTTCTTAAAATATAGAAACAGGTGCTGACTGTACGGCTGACTTGGGCATCAAAGGTTAAACCCTCGTCAAAAATGACCCCCTGATTTTTCGCTGTCCTAACCGGGACAGGAAAGGGACCACAGTCTGCAGGCCACCAGACATTAGACCAGATGGAATTCTGTGAGCCGAATGCTAGCACCTCGGTCTTGTCTGCATTGATCTTTAGTGAGTTGCCCTTCATCCAGCAAATAATGCTTGACATACACTGATTTAACTTCTCTGAGACTGATTGCAAATCATTCGAGATGGAGACAATGATTTGTCTGTCATCCGCATAGGAGAGCACCTGGAATCCGAATGATCTCATCAGCTCGGCCAGAGGGGTCATATAGAGGTTAAAAAGAGTAGGGCTCAGTGAGGATCCCTAAGGGACCCCACAAGGAAGGCCGAAAGCCTTAGTTCTGAAGGCTCCGCAGCTATCGATATGCGTTCTACCTGTCATAAAAGATTGGAGAAGCTGCAGGGCCTTTCCCATTACCCCCACTTCCCGCAGGCGCTGAACCATGTGCACCGGGGAGACGGTGTCAAATGCTGCCGACAGGTTGAGCATAATCAGCACTGCCGAACCACCCTGATCAACCTGCAAGCAAATGCAATCAGTAGCCTACTATAAGGGCAGACTTGGTGCTGTGGCGGGCGCGGAACCTGTCCTGGGAGCGATCTAGGATTTCCTGGGATTCAGCGTATTTCATCACTTCAATATTGATGAATTTCTCCAAGATTTTAGCAGGAGCAGGGAAAAGGGAAATAGGTCGGAAATGTTCAGCTCCTAGGGGTCGGCATTGGGTTTCTTGAGAAGCGGTGAGACAATGGCTTCCTTCCTGGTAGCCGGGTAGCTTCCGGATAAGAGTATTTCATTAAATACCTTGCACAGAAAGTTGGCTACTAGATCAGGCGCCAGTTTAAGTGTTGAGGGAATACAGGGGTCTGAGGGAGCACCGGATTTTAGGCCAAGTAAAAATTCTTTAGTTTGTTGAACCGAGATTTGTGGAAAAAAGGAAAAAAACATTCTTCCCGGAGGCCTGTAAGAGTTCCCCAGCAACCGGTTCAACCCCATCCTCCACTGCTTCCCCACTCATCATCTTCAGTAGGGGTGAACTAGTGGAAGATCTTAAGGACTTTGTCCTGAAAGTAGATTGCTACTCTGTCACAGAAATCTTGGGAGGGCTTCTTTCGCTGTTGCCCTAGTGGCTCAGAAATCTCCAAGAGAGAGTCCCCAGGAGTGGGGGAGAGAGAGCACAACTATGTCAGAGTGACAGGGAGAGAAGGCAGAAACACAACAGCGCTGCAGAGCGAAAATTTAAACATAAAAGCCCAGTTAAACCACAGTACAATCAGATAAAAACCTGCGCTCACAGTATAAAATTAAAATTTGAAAGCAGAGGCGCGTCCTACTAGTGCATGCGTCCGCTGCGTGCTTGGGTTGCATGTTCTTTAATGCCCCTGGACCCAAAAGTACAAAACGAGCTGGACCGCCAACCTCAAAAAGGCAGCCGGCTCGAGGTCAAGGCTCTAATGAGAAAAGGACTCTGTCCGCGCAATCGGGAAAACCAGCGGAGGACCGGAGAGCCCAAGAGAGATGAGGTACGAGTCCCCAGGAGTGGGAGAGAGAGAGCACAACTATGGGAGAGTGACAGTGAGAGAAGACAGAAACCCAACAGTGCTGCAGAGCGAAAATTTAAACATAAAATCCCAGTTAAACCACAGTAAAATCAGATAAAAGCCTGCGCTCACAGTATAAAATTAAAATTTGAAAGCAGAGGCGCATCTTACTAGTGCATGCGTCATTGCAACTTTCCACAAGACAACACTATTATTTTTCAATAAAATACACAATGTAATAAAGAGGTACTAATTCATTTTTCTCTTACTTCCCAAAACATTCACCACTAACCTCTTAAACACATACCCTATAATAGATGCAGTTCATCTCATATGTTTTTCTCATCACTGTGACACTCTTTTTAATCTAACTCCCATATACATCTTCATTTCTAATGTACATTTTTAAAATAATTACACATTTATGTACATATCAGTGAATTAAGTATGTAGATTATATTGTTGTCTTAGCTCTTTCTGGATAGTTTTGACACTGTTAAGATTTGTAAAAACTAAGCACAAGAATGGTATACAACTCGCATAGTAAGCAACTCTAAAATGACAACCTCTTCCACTTTCCACTCTATTATCATGAGAAAGGCAGCAAATGAAATCATGTCTTTCATTTTAGACTACTGCATCACAACTTGTGAATGATTAGCATCTGTCAACCCGTTCCCTCTCTTTCAAAATGAGGTTCCTGTTGGCGCCTTTTTGTAATGTTTTTGTGATGATCGCAAAGACATCACAAAAACAAATGGCAGTCCAAACCTGTAGCTAGTTTCATTTTTTTAAAATTTAAATACTGAACAACAGTTTATTACACAGTCCTGAGTTGGAAATTAAAGCTTGCCATTGCTTAAATTGTGTCATCACTCCTCAACTTTAAAAAAATGTTCTGTCTCTTTCACACCCTTCCCCCACAGTACACTCATAGCTCAGTGTAACCTAGCAACCCAGTGGAACCAGTTGGTCAAACGTTCGCAGCACATTCAAGAAGGAACATGCTGCCTCCAAATAAGATACAGCAGGTGTGTTTTACTCCACAGATTCAAAAGCATATCCATGTCTGTATTTCATTTCTTTTCTTAAGCAACAGCCAATAAGAAGACTTCTTGCTAAGGCATCCAACACACTACCTAATTTTATTCACTTTCATGCTAACAGCATCCAATGACATATATACATTTTTTTGTTTTTAAAAACACCTCTGCTTTTCCTTTGGAAAACTACCTCATTCAGCTCAAGCCTTCTCCTGACTACTATTGCTCCTTCACTTCAAAATGCTTTGAGTATGGATTGTGGGCCACTGCTATATCTATTGGGCTAAAGAGGTTGCAAAAAAGAGAGGTATTGACAGGTACTTAGGTTTGCCAAATGTGCAGATTCCTTGGTTTGGCCAGAGAGGGTTAAAGTTTCATCAGTTGCTGGCTTTGGTTAAATCCATTGTGGATTCCCAAACTCCTCACCTCATGATTGTGCACTGTGGTGGCAATGACCTAGGCACATTGACTGGAGTAGGGCTGGAAATCCTAATGAAAGAAACCTTTGCAGAACTGATGCCACTTTCCCTCACACTATCTTGGTGTACTCTAATATATGCCAAAGACAGAAATGGAAGGGGTCAAATCAATTCTGTCCACAGATTGACAAAGCCAGGAAACATGTTAATAAAACTGTTTCTGCATTCCTCACAGACCATCGCATGGGCTGTATCCATAACAACAATCTGTGTTTTGACATGCATGGAATATATAGAAATGATGGAGTGCACTTTCCAGATGAAGGCAACAGGGTGTTTCTAAGTAACCTGAAACTCTGCATCCTGTCTTATGAATAGGAGCCATATACACACAACCAACACAATGGCTCTTGTCAGAGCCACCCTAGTACCCGAAATATTGTGATTTTGTTTCTAAAAGGTATTTTTTTAATTTCGTTTTTAACAATCTTTGCGACGACGACGCGATCCTTGCAGACACGTCGCGAAAACATAAAACAAAAGCAGACATTCAATGGCCACCAACACATCCAAAAATTATATGTAGAAAAATCCATTCTAAACATTGCCCTACATTATTACTATATACATAATTCTTTCAAAGGATCTTTAAACATATTTTTCTACTAAGTTTCTTTAAAAGCCATCTTTCAGACCTGTTCCGTTTTCGCTGTTATTCGGGACGTCGCAATGACGCCAACTGCGACGATTGCGCTTTTTCCATAAGGTGAAAACACATATTACAGTATTTTACACACTAGGGGTTTATTACTGTACACTTCAAACTCATGTTTTTCAAGTGTATTTCTAGAACAAAGTTCTCTAAAACCTATTTTCCATTTTTGCGGTGAGGCCAGAGATCACAATGACATCGGTAATCGGGATCCCCGTGGTTACGTGGCGAAAGTAGAAAGCAAAAGCAGGAATACAATAGCCACCACCACATTAAAAAATTATAACTATATAATCAATTCTAACACTCACAGTAGATAACTCACTATATAAATAACTCTATAAAAACATTTATCAATATCTCTATAACAATGTATTAAGGATTCATTGATATTTTTTTTTATATTTTCACCAATATTCGCAATGACGTTGATAGTCGCCATGTCTCCGCGATGGTACATGGGGGACCGCGCTGGCAGTCATGGCGTCTCCGCGAATATCGCGCAGGATTAAAAAAATCAATATTGGACACATAACTTGTGTCATTAACACCTCCATTTCTCAAATATGGAGTCAGAGTATCTCCACCCTGACTCCTTATGTGGGATTTCACACAGATTTTCAGCCGCGGGAACCATTTCCGATAGATAAAATGGTGGCTGCAACTTTCTATTCAGATTGTGTCCAGCCAATCAGAGCATTCCCGTTGATACGTGCGTTTGCGATTCATCTCGAAACCACCATGAAATATCCGCAGCCAGAGATATCACTATAATTTTAAATTTCTCAACAACTACTGAACAGATTGACACCAAATAAGCAAAAGGCACTTCCTTGAACCAACATCTACCTCACAGCCAAATTTGGTTTAAGTCCGTTCAGCGGTTCGGGCTGTAGGTGTGGCTAAAGGTTCCTATGGGAATTAACATTACAAATCCAACCTTATTTCGGTCCCCACTGCACAGATCACCCCCAAACTTTCCATAACATTAGTACCCACCGTGACACTTTTTTGGGGAAAATGTCATGTGGATTGGTCAAAAGAAGCCAAAGTTGTAGCGAAGTTAAAAAATGCTTTTCCTATGAAAACTAGGTCCTAACTATAACTGCCTACTGGCAACCGCCAGTAATGTATACCAGTATTTTTCAACTAAGTCACGTGAGTCTTAAGAACTTTAAAACACGCAGCTGAATGCAATGTGCTTTTGAATTTTTGTCCTTCTACCTGTGAACAAGGCCGGAAAAGGCAGAAACGTTAGGTGAAAGAAGGATTCTGCAGTGTTTGGACTGTGAATAAACGCTGAATTTTGCCAGTATTGAGCCTCTTGGTTTTTGTGGTGATTAAGAGAGATGGGCTGCTCCGTGCCCATTGTGAAGAGGCTACCATGAAAGGTCGGGGGCTCCGGTAACAGGAGGCTTGTATTTTTTTTTATATATATATATATATACAGAACTTATTGCATTGCATTGTAATTTCATTATAGGGAGGATATCAAGAGGTATAAGGAAGAAATTAAGTGTGCACAGTCACTCTACTATGAAAATCAAATACGTTCAGCCCCCAATTCTTCTCGCGAAATATTCCGCATAGTGAAATCCCTTATTAAACCTCCTCCCCCACCTATTTCTTGCGATGATATGTCATCTCGTTGCAATCAATTAGCTACTTTTTTCTTCAATAAAATCCAAGATATTTATACCTCTTTTCACCAGACCACAGCTTTAATTAATGTCCCCCCAATTAACAACAAAGGAGGCATTGATAATCGCATTTTAGCTGAAATTCCTCTCCTGGATCATTCCGCCCTGCAAGGTATCCTTGGCCAGTTGAAGTCAGGTTCTCCCAGGGACACAGTTCCCCCCTTATTCTAAATCGAATCTTTGATACAGTGTCCACTACTATCTTAGATTTGATTAATGCTACATTCCGGACAGGCATAGTCCCTCCCCCTTGGAAGCAAGCAATGGTTAAAGCTTTGCTGAAAAAACCAAACCTGGACCCTGAAATGTTAGGGAACTATCGTCCCATTTCATTATTACCAGGGATCAGCAAAATTGCCGAAAAATATGTGAATAGTGCTCTGTCCGTGTTCTTGGAAAGCAATAACTGTCTTCACCCATCTCAAACTGGCTTCAGGCCCCAACAGGGCACAGAAACCGCCCTTTTAGCTGTGGCTGAGGGAACTAGGAAAATCCTAGACAATGGGGGCTGCGCTGCCATTGTGCTTTTAGATCTGAGCGCAGCCTTCGACACAGTCAATCATCAGCTGCTCATCCAGAGGCTCAAAGATGTAGGAGTGACGGATCTGGCCCTTAAATGGATTTTTTCCTTTTTGGACGACCGGTCATTTCAAGTGTTCCATGAAGACTGTATCTCGGACCCTCTGCCACTTCGATGTGGGGTTCCTCAGGATCCTCCCTGTCCCCCACTCTTTTAATGTGTATATGAGCCCCTTGGCAGGTGTTGTGGAGCCTTTCGGCATCCAAATCATCACATATGCCGACGATACGCAGTTGATTGTCTCTTTTAATCAGCTCAACACCACCGCCCCGGAGTGGGCCATGTGTCTTCGAGAGATCTCAGCATGGATGGAGGGTTCATTCTTGAAGCTGAACGGATCTAAAACGGAGCTCATGTTCCTGGGTAAACCTTTTATACCCAATATAATATCTTCTTGGCCGAGTTGCTTCGGCCCTCCCCCATCCCCCAAAGATCATATCAAGAGTTTGGGAGTTTGGCTAGATCGTAACCTTGATTTTGGGGAGCAAGCAAGGAAGGTTGCTGATAGCTGCTTTGGGCTGATGAGGATGACACGGAAAATCATTCCTCTCCTCCCTTTCTCTGCAAGGAAAGTGGTGGTCCAGTCACTTATTCTTTCTAGGCTCGACTACGCCAAAGCCCTATACTTAGGAGCACCTTGCTCCACGGTTAAGAAACTGCAAATTGTACAAAACTGTGCGGCACGACAACTTTTGAATATCCCCAGCCGACAGTCAGCAGGGGCTGCCCTGGCCGCCCTTCACTGGCTGCCCATTCAGCAGAGAGTGCAGTTTAAGGCTCTCTGCATTTCACACAAGGTGCTGTTAGGTTCTGGCCCACCTATCACACGCTCTCTCATTTCCTTTTACCATCCTGAGAGAACCCTGCAATCGTGCAATAAACAGTTGGCAGCTGTTCCTAGAACTAGGAAAGCCCGCACAGGGGGTCGCCTCTTTTCATATAACGCTGCTAGACTTTGGAACTCCCTCCCCCTTGCCATTCGGTGTGAAACTAACCATCTGGTCTTCCGGAAACGCATAAAAACCTTCTTGTTTCCATAAACTGATATGTAGTTCATGAACTTCGGCCTCTAGCGCTGGGATGCCTTTGGTAACCAGGCGCTTTACAAATGTTTTTACAATTGCAATTACAATTTATATAGCGCATGCTACCTATGATAAGGCAGTTAAGTGCTTTATGGTGAATAGCTTGCTACTCTGGAACCCAGGTTAGTGGTTAATCCAGTGCTGATTGGTTATTGTTAGTTATTGGGATTGTAAGGAAAACATTCCATCTATTTACTCCATTTTCTTTGTGGTAGAGTAAATTAATAGGCGTTTCATTTGATTGTTAGTGGGGGCTATGTTGATTCATGCAAATGGTTGGCAAGATGAATATACAGGCTGGTGGAGATTAGGAATTGGTAGGTTGCAATGATAGGGTTTTAAAGAAGGAGAGCTTTTGATCTATGAATTGAGCTATGAGCCCTTTGCAGAAAAGCAATAATAGAGATTAAGGCAGACAGACATGCAACTGAGGAAAGGCTACTCAGAAAGAGGTGACATGCAGAGGATGGAAGGCAGGGAGAGGGTCACTCTGAGAAAAAAAGGAGAGGACTCAATCAAGAGCTATAAGCCAAGGTCAATTTGCAAGCAGGTTTAGGATAATAGTAGAATGAGGTTTTATGAACTAGCATGCAATCTGAGGAAGTAAAGCTGTTGAAAGAAACAACATTAAGTTGTGCTCTAAGTAAAGGAAAGATTGCCTAAACATGCGAGAACGAGTGTGCAGAACATTTAAACCAGGCGTCTCCAAATCTTTCTATAAGGAGAGCTACTTTTGAATGATGGAAATAGTTCTGAGCTATTGATGGCTTGTGACTTCTAACTGTTGTAGCATTTGTTCCATTGAATGAAATCAATTTAATGAATGTGCCTGAAACTATTTGTAAATTGAAAATCTAGGACTGTTTTATGGAAACATGGAGTAATCTGGTAACCCATCACCCTATATAATGAAAATATGTAGTAAAGCATTAGTGACAATGTTTTCGTCTGCAATTGTTTGCCCCATTGGGTGAGTTACAAAAGTAATATACTGTTAGGTCCATCAGACCCTTCAGGTTGCTGGAATATATAATGTTTGTTGGTTGTCCACAAACAGGAAATACCTAGAGCTAACAACAGAGCTGAAGCTTACAATGATAACTGTCTATGGACCATGCAGCAGTATTTGGAGCCTGGGCTCAGCCGCCACCCAATGAACACCAAGAAATTCAGACATTACTAAAACTAGACACCCAGTGGAGTCCAGTGGGGCGTGGCTTGCATAGATCCACTATAATTTCTTACTCAGAATGCCATGCAAACTTCAAACTGTGGCTAAAATCAGACATTTTTCTCACATTTCTGTGAGGCAAAGTTCCATAAATTGCAAGGATCCACAAAATTCTTACCACCCTGCATACCCACACTCCTCCTGATAAAAAACAGTAGCCACTTGTGTGACACAATAGGCCTCAAAATGCAACATGGAGGCATCATGTATTTGCCATGACAATTGACCCATTTTGGAAAATTGGGAACTGCAATATTTGGGTCCGTGATCAGCCGCCATCAAGAGTAACCTGCCAAACTAGACAACCAGGGAAATCCACAGTGGTGTGAGGTGTGGTCCCCACTCCACTTTCAGATCCATGATCCTCTCCCTCAGAGGCAGGCTTTGTATCAGAACCCACCTAAATGCTCTCCTCCATCATTTGAGCTAGGGCTTGGGCAACAATTATCCAAAGAGATGCCATCTCTATTACCTATCTAAACATTTCACCCTCAAATACTATGGGCTAGGTAGAATGCAGTGGTACTCGTAGAAGTGTTAATACAAGGAGGCACATATTTATCAAGTTTTGTGTCACCCTTGTGCCTCGCAAGTGGGTGCAAGTGTGATGCAAAACCTAAAAGAGATTTAACAAGTCACACAAGGCCACCTTGTGTGGCCCTGTGTGGCTTGATATATCTGGAGTAATGCAAGGAAGTGCAAATTGCTGCCTTTCGCTACTCTACAGCAGGGAGACAGTTAGAGTGTAGTACAAAGTAGAGTAGCAAAAATTAGCTGAACCAAGAAGAAAAGAAATCTGTCAATAGTGCTAGCACACCAAATTTAGGGAAAACCTATAGGAGAAAATTGAGAAAAAAAGTACTATAAGGCAAACTAAAATCCACATTTTTTGTCGAAAAATATATCGAAATGGAAGCATCTGGCACTGAAATGAACTACTGTGTGTGAGGATGGGTTTCTTGTGAAAGCGCAGAATGAAAATTGTCACAGTAAAGTTAGGGAATAGCTGAATTGGGCTGCCCCATTGCTAGACCTGTCAGCCTTAGGGTGGTCTTCCTTCCAACATTTTACCTTCCTCCTCTATTTATTCCAACCTTGTTTTTGCTGGCTTTAGAGCTTTGGGCACTTTACCACTGCTAACCAGTGCTTAACTGCATGTACTATCTCATCTAAATATGGTAATATTGGCTCATACCCAATTGGCATACTTAATTTACTTGTAAGTCCCTAGTACAGTGCACTACAGGTGTACAGGGCAAGTATTTAAATGCTACTAGTGGTCCTGTAGCACTGCTTGTGCCACCCACTTAAGTAGCCCTTTGAACATGGCTCAGGCTTGCCATTGCAGAACCTGTGTGTTCAGTTTAAACTGCCATTTCGTCCTGGCAAAATACACCTTTTGTCAGGCCCAAAACTTGCTTTTTAATAATTAAAAGTCACCAAGGGGTATTTAAAGAGCAGGACATGTAGTTTTAAGTTTTACATGTCCTGGTAGTGAAAAACTCTTAAACTCTTTTTTCACTAATGCAAGGCCTATATCTTCCATAGGATAGCATTGGGACTACCATATTATATTTAATAAGATTAATTTCCAAATGGGAAGATATAACTGGTTCAAGTTTGGTGTCTCTGGAATCCTAATTTAAAATTATAATTTATGGTGAAGTCGGATTTTAAATTACAACTCTGAAAATGCCACTTTTAGAAATTTGGCATTTTCTTGCCTTAGCCATTTGGTGCCTGCAGATTGACTCTGGTCACCTGACTGGGTGTAGTTGGCAGTTGGGCTTTGTGTATTCCTCCTAGAAAGCCACACACAATGGGAGATTAGGTGTGACTGTGTGGGCCATCACTGGCAGGATGGAAGGGAGGAGCACGACCCAGCTTCACTAACACCTGAATAGGCAGTGTCCTGTCTCCATGCAAAGGGCTACATACTCCCTGCAGTTAGTCTGGAGCTGGGGCAGGGAAGGCACGGCATCTGTGCACTTCAAAGGCATGCCTCTAGAAGCATCACCCCACTTCAAAGGCACAACTGCGTATAAATGTAGGACCTCAGACACCACCACTTCAGTACACTTCTGGATCTGTGGATACTCTGCCAGGAAGAAGGGCTGATGTGCTGTTGAAGGACTGCCACTCTGCTGGATTCCTGCTTTACTGTGCTGACCTGCTACTTGCTGCCATCTTGCCTGGGTGAGAAGGACTGGACCTGCATCTCTTGAAGCCACAAGTCAGAGTGACTCCAAGAGTTAGTTGGCTGGCCTCCTGATCTGAAGCCTCAGGAACAATCTTCCAACCGCCTTGCACCTGCACCTGGACTCTGCCATCTGTAAGTCTACCCTGCCATCCCAGTCCTGGGCCTAAGGAGCTTGCCACCATCATCTCTGCTGAATGGAGCATCCAGAGCAGAACCAATGCATCTCTTCGGCTGCGTGGATTGCACCCATCGCAAAGACCCACATTACCTCGACGGCGTGCGCCTCCACAGCCCAGGTCCTCACAGCTTTCTTAGACGTCAGCCTCGACGATGATGCCAGACTCCGCTTCTCAGCCTCACAGCTCCTTGGAACCAAAGCACTGTCCGCTGCGTGCCTCATCCCCGATGCAAGCCCCGTCGACAGGATCATCGATGACAATGCAACATGACCGCAAACCGTAGCCCTGATTCATCGCTTCAGCTGCACAGTGCATCTTTGATGGAATTAATGAAGCGCTCCGCAACTAGGGGTGGGCGATGAAATCTGCTCCACTGGCAGAGTTTGCAGAGTTTTGCCCACTCCACATTAAGCTTGTAATGTGGAGTTCCGGCCAGACTCTGCCAACTGATGCGTGGTGGAATTTTTTCTTGCCCTCGGCTCACCAACAGTAAGTTGGAAAGCGTGAGCCATAATTTATGTCCCCTAGCTCAATTTGTGAGTGCTGGGAGGACACACAGCGAGATTTTTTCAACATGGGTGATCGCGGGCGATCGCAACCGTTCGCGGTGAGAAAGCTGCTGCTCGAGTAGGAAATCTACTCGAATGGCAGCAAGGAAGCAGCACCCATTGGGGGCTGCATGGTGCCATTTGCGCTGATTTTGCAGTGTGGAACATGCTCCCAGCACTAAAAATCAGCTCGAGCAGGTCTATATGCCTATTTCTGCCCACTTGCAGATCTCCACAGAATCTCGCAGAGTTTTCATGTAACTCAGCGAAATTCCACAGTGTGAAATTCTGCAAGTTCCACCCACCCCGCCCGCAATCAGAATTTAAGGTACTCTGTTCAGCGGATCTAACTGGGTCCCTATAGCCGGCCTGAGCTCATCACAGTTGGCTAGAACTTGTGACTGTGTACTGGTCTGATGCGTCCAGATATCCCCAGTTAGCGCTTTGTGCTTTTTGCCGGTATTTTCACTAAAAACTCTAAAATTCACTAAATCCGCTTCTACTATTTGGATTCTTGTTATTTTGGCCTTGTTTTATTTATTAAAAATTCCTCTATTTTTCTAAAACTGTTGCAGGCTCCTTTTGTGGTGTGTTTCACTGTTTTACTGTTTGAAGTGTTGCACAAATAATTTACACATTGGCTCTAAGTTAAGCCTGACTGTTCTGTGCCAAGCTACCAAGGGGGTAAGAACAGGCTAATTTGGGGTTTGCTTATGCCTTCCCTAACAAGGATTGGGGTTGCTGCTTGACCAGAGCTTACACCCTAGTCAACCAACAATCCAATTTCTTACACCCATGCTGTATGTTGTAGTGGGCCAAAGACAAATGTCAATGACAACAATAGAATAATGCACAGAGATGACTGGCTAAATCCCCCTTTGCATATAAAAAGTTATAATTCACAGTAAAGTTAGCCAATGACTGAAGTGAGCTGACCCTCTGCCACGTGCAATATGCTGAGGGGAAGAAAGACAAATGTAATGACACAGTAATTTGGAAATGAATGAAATGGGATGGCTGAAACTACTGCTATGAATAAAATGCTGTAATACAAAGTGAAGTTAGCCAGTGAGTGAAGTTAACTGATCCACTTTTCCATGGCGTATACTGGAGTGGACCGAAGACAAATCTCAATGACACAATATGTGGGAAATGGATGAAAGGAACTTGTGGAAAGACACTTTATGCATAAAATGCCTACATTCACAGTAAAGTGAGCCAATGAAATGCTATCTCTATTAACTATCTCAAATTCTCTTCCTCAAACACTGTGTGCTATGAACAATGCGCAGGCACCCATATAAATACCACTGCGAATAGTATATGTGTGATATGATCTGAAAGTGAGAATGCACTACAAAAGCAATAAAGACAAGAAAAACAATTGCCTCTAGAAACAAGAAAAAAGCACTTCTAGGAGAGTGCTGTAAGATGTAATCACTACAAAACCTGAAAGGGAAAAACAAGCAAAAATGGTGTCCACTTGCAACACACAAAATAAGGCAAACTAAATTGTAATCACTTTTTCATTTTTCCTTTCCCGTAGTGTGTGGGGGGGGGGAGTGGTCCAAAGACCCTCCTAGGGAAGGGAAAATGCTGAAAATGAATTATGTCCTCCTGGTGTGTCGATCCCCAAATACAAATTTCTGTTTTCTACAAAACTTTATTGTTGGGGAAGATGTTGGATCTTCGTCATTCCAAAAGAAACACTGGCTGAAAGCAAAAATATTTTTTACCTCAAAAAGCACATATTGTTGTACCAACCCATGGTATTGAAGTGACCTACTTTGTGTGAGAACGTGCTCACAGTGGAAGGGCAGAAAACCCTCACTCAGAGTGAAGGTAGTCAATGGAAAAAGTGGGTTGACCCATTGCCCCATGCTGTCTGCAGTAACGGGCAGAAAGCAAATACAACAAAAGCTAATGAATTAGGATGGTTGACTGTCGCCCTGTAGCTATGTATATTATATATTTAATTTTAGTAAAATAAAAAGACTAACACCAGACCTCCCAAAAGATCATTGGTAGTAGGCAAAAATATATTTTGATCTCAAAAAGCACACATTGTACCAGTAGTCCCTGCACTGAAGGGAACAACTTTGTGCGAGGATGTGCTCCTTTTGAAAGAGCAGAATGTGGTCAATTACAGTGAAGTTAGTCAATGGCTGAAGTGGGCTGACCCACTGCCCTATGCTTTATGATGTAGTAGGACAAAATTAAATGTGAAAGACACAACAACAGGCCAGTGGTTAAAGTGGGCTGACCCTTTGCCCCCCTGTTGCATGTTATATTGGGTTAAATCCATTTAAACTGTCCACCCTAGGGGACCTGACCTATGCACAGAGGGTGCCAGTAGTCGCCAAAATCAATTCCCTCATATCTACTGAGATTCCTGGTCAGGCATTACAGTCCCTACTGCTGTCCCCGAGTAGAAATCCATGTCATAGGAGCACCAATGGAAAGGGGCAATTCTCACCTTTCCAATTGTGCCCTTGTGTTAGGTTGACTGTGTAGGAGGTGGCTGAAAGCCCCCAGGCAGGAATGGCAACAAAACAAAACATCTGCAGTCTGAACCTATCCCTAGGTGGGGGTTCCAATTGCCATCTGCGCCAGGAAAGGAAAATACTGAAATGTATTTTGCTCTCTTGAAGGGGTCACCTTGGAAGGGAGCCCCTCGGCCACTCCTCTTCTCCTTTTTAACTGGCAAAATGAGTTCTTGGATAATTTGTCAATTGCACCTTGAGTATGCCTGACATTAGCTTGTCAAGATTCAGGAAGTTCACAATCTCTCTCCTTTTTCACATTCAAGCACCTCCTGAATTCTGCCTACCCTAGATGGTGACAGGGGTCAGAAAGTTGCCAGCCACAAGGGAAAAGGCATGTGGGGCTTGGAGTCCGTGGCTGACTTTCTCCTTCTGTTCCACAGTGTAGTGCACGATGCCAACAAGTCCACCCACGTTTTCTATCTGCTTTCAATATAACAACTGGTAGATGTAAAACTGGAGTTTTCCCATTCACTGTTTCAAGTCACATTAAACCCTCTTATTTAATATCCACTTTGCCCTTACCAAAGTTTCATTAGAAAGCTGTCATATATTTCTATTTACTTTCAAATGGCATAATCCCTTTAAGAGTCAGTGATGAATTAGTGAACCATTATCCCTACCTGTAATAAGAACATTCTTGATTGAAAACTATATTTGCATAATAGATATTTTTATACTGTGTATATAATAATGTTACCTCTAGACAAACAAAGTAAGGATGCTGAAAAGCAGGAGTTCTTTTTTACTTCACACAGCACAAAGGTCCATAAAGTGTGTTAGAAATATCTTACTTTCTTGGCAATCACTTTTTCTTATGAAGATGTTGGTAGCACTTTTCCTTCATGAGATGCTAGTAAGTGAACCATATGTCTAAACAGCTGGTGTAGAAATGTATGTAAAATGCTGAAATATGTAAATTACAGCAAAATCAAGTCAGTTGGGAGTGAAGACAAGAACAATTATCAATAAACCTAGTGGTTCGCATCCTGCATCTTGAAATGTCAGGGTTTCACAATACCGTGGCCAAAGGAAATGTTTGGTTAAATTTGCATGTTTGGTGTGCAACATTTTAATTACACAATTAGTATTGCATAATTCCGAATTATTGGCCTACCCGTAGCAAATAGAATGTCCTTTTTTACCTGCGTGCTCGCATATTTTTCCTTGTGAGTTTTAGTCTGCGCCTGCACCTAGTGAATGTTTTAAATGCAGGTGCATTGTTACCTTCTTTACATTTTATCATGAGGACTCTGCAACTATAACACATGAGCATTTTGTAGCTGAGTTCATGGCTTCCTTAGCTTTTTTTCTGGCAATATACTATGAAGCTGTCAATAGAAAGCATTTTGTATCCAAATGTATACATTGTTTATCCTCTGTAGCGAGAGAATCAACACAGATTACACTCACGTACAACATGCTCCTTAAAGTCCAAGGGGCATATTAGCAAGAAATGGCAATAACTATCGCTAACCTAGGTTAGCGCTAGTTTTTCTATCGCCATCAATCCCTGCAAGTTATCGCCCTGTTAGTGACGTATTAGCAACGTTTTGCTAACAGGCGATAGCTGCAGGGATCAGCGGTGAAAACCGTCGCTAACATTAACGCGACGGCATTAGTGGAACCAGCGATAGCGGGTGGAATCCAGCAATAAGCCCTTAGCGATAGAAAAAGGCACGCTAAACCGCAATTTCTGACTTAGCCTATCTAGCCACCTCCATCATAAAAGATGCACCAAAAAAGGATTAATGCAGATTTGAGCAGCCAGGGCATAGTGCAGCACACACCAACAACCCCTCAAGCCACCCAACATCCCGGTTGACCAGGATGAGATCCTGGTCCCCACGCAGGACCTGGGTCTGGTTCCTGGATCCCTCGCTGGACCTGCATCTGGTTCCTGGATCCCTCGCTGGAGCTGCGTCTGGTTCTTGCATCCCTCGCTGGACCTGCGTCTGGTTCCTGGATCCCCTGCTGGACCTGCGTCTGGTTCCTGGATCCCTCGCTGGAGCTGCGTTTGGTTCCTGGATCCCTCGCTGGAGCTGCGTCTGGTTCCTGGATCCCTCGCTGGACCTGCGTCTGGTTCCTGGATCCCCTGCTGGACCTGCATCTGGTTCCTGGATCCCTTGCTGGACCTGCGTCTGGTTCTTGGATCCCTCACTGGAGCTGCATCTGGTTCCTGGATCCCTCACTGGAGCTGCATCTGGTTCCTGGATCCCTCGCTGGACCTGCGTCTGGTTCCTGGATCCCTCGCTGGAGCTGCGTCTGGTTCCTGGATCCCTCGCTGGACCTGCGTCTGTGGCCTGGAGTGGGATGTGGAGTAGATGTGGAGTCGATGAGCCATGGCGAGAGACATTGATGTGCGACGCTCACCCGTACCTGGTGGTGAATTCTGGCAGGTCGCATGGAGACACGTTGCTGACCTGTGTGAGAAGCCCGCCTTGCGCACCTTGGTGCAGTCAATGGTAGAGGTGATTTTGCGCACCAACTTAGTGTTGTCCGCTTTGCATATTATGATCCACCACTACACCGGGGTGCACGGAGGGGATTACCAACGGTGGGTGCCATCTCCCTGCATCACAGGACGGATGATGTTGGGCTGGCCGGACGCCCTGGAGGGTGAGGCCCCTGTGCAACACCGAACTTGTGTGGACTGAGCGCTGCAACTACACGCCTAAGGGAGCCCTGCTGCATCAACTGCACCAGGCGGTCCACCAGCCGACTATGCGGTGACTGCTGTACCCAGCCCAGTGAAAGCACACCTGTCTCAGGCTCCTGCTGGCTGAGTCACAGATGTGGAGAGAGTGCAGTGTATTGCGCCACAGGGTCAATGTCCAGGTAAGGAGAAGGTGGGACGTGTAGCGCAGGAGGGCCGGGGGGGGAGTCGCTCATGCCTATCACAAGTAGATGACGCACCCCCAGTGGCGTGTCTACCGCTATGTTGGAAGAGCGTTGCCCCACCACCTCAAGCAGTGCAGAAGATGAACAATCATCACATGATGATAACTCAATCAATCAATCACTCAGGGGAATTGTAAGCGCGCCAGACACCCGTGAGGGTTGCAAGGCACTGAGGGGTGGGGGTCCGCAGATCTGTAAGCCGAAGAGGCAGGTCTTGAGGGTCTTCCTGAAGGTGTCCAGGAAGGGGGCACCTCTGATGTCTGCTGGTAGCTCGTTCCAGGTATTGGATGCAATGTGGGAGAAGGATCTCCCGCCTGCTCTGGCTCTGTGGATGCGCTGCATTTCGGACAGTGCGAGGTTGGAAGATCGGATGTCTCATTTGTGTACGTGGAAGTTGATTCTGTTGTTGAGGTATTTGGTTACGTTGTTGTGTAGGCATTCAGAGGCGTGAGTGATGATTTTGAAGGTGACTCTTATCACTACGGGGAGACAGTGGAGTCTATGTAGGTGTCGGCTGATGTGTTAGTGCCGGGGGATGCCGAGCTCGAGTCTGGCGGCATTGTACTGTAATGTCGGTAGTTCGCGGAGTATGGACTTGTAAATGGCGGCGTAGAGGGCGTTTCCAATGTCCAGTCTGCTGGTGATGAGTGCATGGGTGACTGTCTTTCTTGACTCTGGGGGTATCCATTTGAAGGTCTTGCATAGGATGCGGAGGGTGTTGAAGCAGCTGGAGGTGACGGCGTAGACCTGTCTGTTCATGGTGAGGGATGGGTCGAGTACGATGTCGAGGTTTCTGGCGTGGTCCGAGGGGGTAGGTGGGCTTCCGAGGGCGAAGGCCAACAGGTGTTGTCCCATGCTGAAGGTGTGGTTCCAAGGACAAGGACTCCTGTCTACCCGGCGTTGAGCTCCAGGCAGCTGTCGGTCATCCAGACTGCGATGCCCTGCATTCCGTTCTGGAAGTTGAGTCTGGCGGTGGTGGTCTTTTTGGTGAGGGGGAGGATGAGCTGTGTGTCATCAGCGTAGGATATGATGTTGAGGCCGTGTTGTTGGACGTTGGCGTCGAGGGTGCCATGTAGATGTTGAAGACGGTCGGGCTCAGAGATGAACCCTCTGGGACTCCGCAGGTGATTTACGTGGGAATGGAGAGGAAGGTTGGCAGTCTGATCCTTTGGCTTCTTCCGGGGAGGAATGATCAGATCCAGTCGAGGCCTGTTCCTTGTATGCCGGCGTCGTGTAGTCTTGCGACTAGTGTGTGGTGGGAGACGGTGCTGAAGGCCGCTGAAAGGACAAGTATGATGAGGGCTGCTGAGTGGCCTTGGTCCAGGAGTGTGCAGATGTCATCTGTGGCGGCCAGTAGGACAGCCTCGTTGATGTGGTTGGTTTGCAATCCGGATTGGGACAGGTCGAGGATGGCGTTGTCATCAATGAATCGTGTCACTTCCCTGTTGACTGTTTACTCTGCAACTTTGTAACTTTGGCTGCGAAGGGGCGGAGCGAGATGGACCGGTAGTTCTTGAGGTCGGTGGGGTCAGCTGTGGTCTTCTTGAGAAGGGGCCAGACTTCTGCACGCTTTCAGTCGTCTGGGTAGGTGCCTGTCTTGAAGGTGGTGTTGATGGTGCATTGCAGTTCTTGTGTGACGGCGGCCGCGGCTCCGTGGTAGATGTGGGAGGGCATGGGTTGGTGGGGGCCCACAAGTGCATGCCTTTCATGGTTGAGGCTGCGTCTTCGGCTGTGACTGGCGTCCAGGTGGAGATGGTAGGCTGGCTGGTGTGTCCGGGGCCCGGGGTGTCTGTAGACGAGGGTTCCTCGGAGTGTGGAGTTGTGGCTGGTCTGGATCTGGAAGTGCAGGTGTCTGGCGGAGGGGAAGGTTCTGCTGGGGGTGGTGAGGTGGAGGGTGCTCTTGTGTGCAATGGCGAGGCACCCTCCCGGGTGGTTGGTGCGGTCCTTCCTCTGGATCTTGTATCCATCCGGGATGATGGTCTTGATGTCGGGAGCGGATGAGGCGTTGGTCCAGGTCTCCGTGAAGAAGGCGATGTCGGGCGAGAGAGAGTCGAGTAGGTTCCAGATTTCCATGGCGTGTATGTGCACAGAGCGCCCGTTGAGGGGGATGCATCCTAGGGTGTAGCCAGTGCTGGTGTCGGCTGTGTTGGAGTCCGGGGTGGTGGTTAAGCTCCGGTGGCAGTGGAGGCAGGAGAACTGGCCGTGGGTCGTGTTTGCCAAGGCCTGTTGTCAGTCTCTGACTTTCCCGGGTTTGAGTGCGTGGAGGGTGGCTGTGCCGTAGCAGTGGGTGGCCCGTGATCCAGGCTTACTGGCTCTGGTCGTGGTTGGGTTGCAGACGTGTGCAGACGGGCTTGTCTTAGTTGCGCCTTCTGCGTGCCAGCAGCGCCTGTCCGCTGCGCAATTGCGCAGCGTCCGCCATTAAGTAGGGGAGGGCAGAGGAACGATCAGCTGGGAGGCGGGAATGTGCGAGGACAGGGGCACGGGCCGCAGGGGCAGCAGTGGCGGGAAGCGTGTAGTGCGGGCTCAGAGAAGCCAATGAAACAGTTAAAAAAGGAACAAACAAGGGATAAATAACGGATGTAATCATGCTATGTATCCTCAGGTGTTGGGCGGGTGGGTAGGACTGCTCCAAACGCGGAGCAGGGAATGTGCAGATTGGCATGCACACTCATGTGCGCAATGACTGTTTGGTCGGCCCACTCAGGCCACCCATTGCAGACATGCGCACTTCTCTGTTCGCAATGCAGGAACATGCCCACCCCTCCGGCCCCTGGCTGCATGACTTGTCCTGTTGCCAAATTACAATACCACCGCCGCATCGCAGCATTGTGAATGACTCATACGAGGGAGCCTGGCTGCCTACTTCCTTTTCCTGGAAGCAGACGTAGGAGAGCAGGAGCTACGTAGACACGGGACACAGCTTAGAGGTGAGACTTCCCTTAATGAATTCTTATTTACACACGCTCACACACACATCCCCACTGCCACGCACCATCCAGTGTTCATTGCGGGGTTTACCACCTCACAGCTGTCCAGACACCGCCCTCCGCACTTCTCAATGGTGGCCGCTGTGCGCCCATGCACTGTGGGTGTACCACTTGTGTGCCAAAGGCACATACGTAGTTGCGATGCATGCCATGACATCGCATTCCATTCTAACATTGCAACAGTAGAGTAGGTGTTGCATAGCTGAGACATGACGATCACTGTTCCCACTACAGTGAGTGCGACCCAAGAATAACCTTTACAATACAGACCCAACCATGAACCCTGGAATTAATTTCTGAACCCCCAGAAGACACCCAAAAGATCACATTTGAGACAAATGCACCCCCCAAATTTCTCTTTATTTTGGCACAAAACACACCCAGGATTTAGAAATTTGACCCCACAAAATACACATACAAATTTCAAAGATTTACCCCAAAAAGACACCCCATTTTTCATATTTTACCCCAAAAAACACCCCATTTTCCATATTTTACCCCAAAAAACACCCCATTTTTCATATTTTACATCCAATACCCATGCACACCTGAAAAAGTTGAAATTACCCCATTACTGACCTCACAATGCGTTGTATTCAAATGCGATGTTAAGGCACCTGCGTTGTCAGAGTTACGTTGTTAACGATGTACTGCCTGCATTGTAATGGTCGTCTCCCGTGCCAAAGGCAACTCATCGGCTACTCCGTTTGCGTCCGTCTGCCCCTGGACCGCGCTCAGCACCAAGGAACATTCCTCTTGGACACTCCACCGATACGACGCCAGCAGCCTCCTCGCCATCAACCCTGGACACCACCTCGCCTGGCAGGACCAACCTCTGCTCCGGACCGGACATCGCCATCACCATCACTGACGGCTGCAGTATCACGCGCAAGGAGCACCCCAACCGTCAGGGAGGAGGCATTGCCATCACCTACAGAAGCACACTCCGACTGACCACGCACTCTAATGACCCAAGGGTGACCATGGACCATGTCAACTCCAAGATCCGCACCAGGCACAGGTGCATCCTCTGCGGCACCCTCATGTGCAGGCCCCCCGGGCCATGGTCCCCAATTCTCCAATACCATTTTAGACCTCATTGCACCCCAGGATCTCCCATCCACCAACGACATCCTACTTGGTGACCTCAAGTTCCACCTGGAGAACCCCAGTGACCAGGACACCACCCCCTCATGGGGAAGGACCCCTACATCAGACGCAAGCAGCAAGCCACCGCAACAAGCCACATAGCAGGACACATGGTCGAGTACGTCCCCTCCGCCAACGTGAACTTCAAGGGCAGCCACAACACCGGACTTTCCTGGACCGACCATCATTGGTAACATCACATCTTCACCTTGCCCACCGGACGCCACCGCCATCATCGCACCCCCTCGCAGCTGGATCAAGGCCACCGAAGAACATCTCGTCAACTCCCTCTGCACCAACACTCCACCAATGCTTCCATACAATGACACCGCAGCGCCCAACCAACACCGATGTATCTCCTACTGCACCGACATTCGGGCACCCCTCATGAACAGCACTGCGTCAGTACCTTCCGCCTGCCTGATGGCAGGCTTGAGGGTGAGGCAGTGCCACAGGGATAGGCTGGCCCCATGCATTGCTGGAGTGGCGTCATGGTTGTGACACGACTGCAGCAATGCGTGACTTTAGCGCAGTCAGATACGTCAGGATTCCTGACATATCTGTCATTACTTGCGTCATGGAGCGCTGTCCAGTGAGTACAGCGCATCCATGCTGTTGCAAGGAGGGCGTAATGAGAAGTGTTGCAACGCTGTCTTGCCGCAGCGCAGCAACACTTTTTATGACTGGGGCCCAGGAATTCGCACTATCTTATTGATGGTGCACATTCCTGCACTGTATTTTTGTCGCAGGGCAGCGCTGCAACATTGCTTGCAGCGCTGTCCAGCACCAAAAACATGCACGGATGTGGGCCCAAGACTTATTCCCATTTTTAAGACCAGCTATTTTCTGGTCTAAAGTTTCTGCAGCTAACGGGCCTTAGCGCGACTTTTTTTATCGCTTTGCGGGTCCGGCCTGTCCTTGCTAATAGGGCGAAGTGCGGTTAGCGGGAGTTTTTGCTGGATTTAGAGACAGAACGCCTACCTTGCATGTCATTAGCGATAAATATCACTGGCATGCAAGGCTATAGAAAAAACGGGTGCTATCGCCGGAAAGCTGTCGCTAACGCCTGTTAGCGACAGCTTGCTAATAGGGCGATGAAAATATCGCCACTTTAGCGTCAAAAAAGTGCCGCTAAAGTGATGAGCCCTTGATAATATGCCCCCAAATGTTTACATACATGCCCAACTCAGGAAGAGCATCTTGATCTTCATTATTTTTTATAGTTTTCAAGAGAAATACACAAAATTCACGGCAAAAATTCTTTACATCTTCACATACCCCCCTAGTTTATACAATACAAAACTGATTTCTCCATTTCCACAAAGGCAAGAGAGTGAGTGTTGTCAGTTATAAAGTGTAGCCCGCTGAGAAAATCTCATCATCGAGGAATTCGCAAATTGAAATTAATGTACTGGGCCAAAATGCCCCACAAAATCTACATGCAAAGATCTCCACACACATATACTTTTGCCCATGTCTGAGTGGAAAATTCCATCCGTGAAATATTCAACAGTTTTGGGTCAAAATATTTTCCCAATTATTAAAATATACGAGTGTTCACCCTCCTACAAGAGCAGTTGGAGACTCTTACAACTGAAATTAAATTTACCAACAAAAAGTTACTATTACTAATATAACAACCACATTTTAGAGGGAAACATCCTAAACAACGAAGTTTTAATTACAACTTACCTGAACAACGAAGTCCGAACAACGACAAATCCTGAACAACGAAGTCCTGAACAACGAAGACCTAAACCACGACTTTTCTTAACAACGATTCCCGGACTGCAATGGCCCTGGTACAATGCATTGCACGTCACTCTTCTCCGCCCCCCACCCCTTTAGGAAACTTGGAAACGCCATTCCTCTCCGCCCCGGACTGCTGCTAAGGCCTGACATTAATCTCCGCCCCGGACTGCTGCTAAGGCATGACATTCCTCTCCGCCCCCCACCCCTCATCGGTACAACGAGAATTGCAAAACTATGCGTGGCATCTCTCCGCCCCCATTCTCTGGCCCTGGTACAATGCGTTGCACGTCACTCTTCGCCGCCCCCCACCCCTTTAGGAAACTTAAAAACGGCAGTGACACCCACTGGCTGGCGGGCAACGAGGACTGAAAAGGCCTGACATTGTGTACTCTTTGCCCCCTGGCACAATGTGTGCACGTCACACCTCTCCGCCCCTACCCCTCATTTACATATGGAATTGGCAGTGTTGCCTCCTGGCTCGCAGACTCTGAGGAGCGCGGGATGCAGCCAGCCTTCATCCTGCTTTGTAGCACGTCCCCCACCCCTGACTTGACACTTGACTGGAGACATCTGGGGAAATGCTTGACTGGAGACGTCTTTGGGAATGCTTTGGCATTGTCAGGTAGGCACTATCACCAGGAAGGCAGGCACTGAGGAGAGCGGGGAAGCAGACAGCCTTCATCCTGCCATCATGGTAATACGTTGGGGGCAGCAAAAACCACGAGTCTCTCTCCCCCTCCCCCGACCAGACACGCTCATGGCCTACTATGACTTACTCGGCACCAGGAAAGCGAGCACTGAGGAGAGCGGGGAAGCACACAGCCTTCTTCCTGCCAGCATGGTAGTTCCTCTGGGGCACCGCTACTTTGGGAATGTTCCGGCCTCATGCCACCCATATGTCTTACTCGGCACTGCTATTACCAGGAAGGCAGGCACTGTGCAGAGCGGGGAAGCAGCCAGTCTTCATCCTGCCAGCTTGGTAGTACATTGGGGGCACCGCGTCTTTGGGAATGCTCTGGTCTCAGCCAATGTATGATTCAAGCTGGATGTTTATCTGATGTGCAGATGAGGCTTTTAATCAACGTTGTCAGGTAGGTCATTTACATTTTACATTGTTTGAATTGATTTAATTTTTATTTATTTTATTCTTTTTGTTAAATAATAAAATTAGAGTCAAAGTTTTGTTAAAAAATAATTTTATTAATAATATGTTATGGAATTATTATCAAAAATATGTAAAAATATTTTTATTCAATATTGTTGCTGTTTCGTTTTTCTATAGATTTTTCTTTTTAGCATACTATCATTTTCCACACTTTTCAATCATTTGTAGTTTGTCTGGTTTTCAAAAATATGACTATATATTAAAATATACGTTGATTTGAGTATCATCAAATGACAATTGATTATTATTCAAATCATCTATTATATTTATTTTATTTAAAATGACAAAAATATGCGGATTAAAAAGAACACAGTGGTGAAAATGGGTAATGAGCAATTTAAAAATATTTCGTGGAAGTATTGTTATTACAATAGTGACATCTATTGGACAGTCACGAGGTGGCTTTTTTCGTGGTTTAGGAACTCGTTGTTAAAAATGTAGTTGTTTGGCATTGCTCGTTGTTTAGCCTTCGTGGTTTAGGAATTCATGGTTTAGGCAGTAGTTGTTCAATCATACATCCCATTTTAGATCTATGCCTGTATACAGAGTTCTCAACAGCAGAATAGGCACTATGGAGCAGAAGATGAACAGTAGAAGAGGCACTATGGAGAACTCACACTGGAAAGGTATTTGGAAACAGCATTCACCTGACATATATTCCACACACCTGACAAGCGGCAGGTAACAAATTGTTGATGCATTGGTGTTGGAGATATGAACCATGAGTCCCGGGCTCACTGAGCCACTGGAACAAAGCTATACCCGGCTGAGGAGCCCATAACAAAGGCAAAATCGGTTATGGGTTGCTGTCCACCCTGTCAAGAAGCTGGTCATCACTGAAATATGTTGAACTCATCCCGGGATACGTTCAGCAGCACCTGCACGTTGTCTGTTTTTCATTCCCAGCAGCAATGTGCTGGCAGGAAGGGGGCTTTCTTTATTTTAACCTCCAGCTGGGCCAAAGAAGAAGGCCCAAGTTAAGGGGCCATTAAGCCTCCTTTTGTTCTAATATGATCCCAACTGGGCGCGGTCTTGAGCCTCACACTTATGTGAAACAAAAGAACACAGCTTGTTATGACTTCACAGGTACTTAAGAGAGGCATGCTTTTGGGGGTGTGGCTTTCGTGCCAAGCAAGATCGCAGTGGACTCCTGAGCTCCGTCGCAACATCTAATATCTCCGTTTCCAGTTGGCACACTTCTGCAAGGGGAATGTACAGCGACCCCTCACACCTCCTGCTTCCAAAAGGTTATTGCTGGGGCCATGCCTGAAGCCTTCGTCATACTCGGTGCCGTGTTGGTAACTTCCGGTCTTCATAGCAGCCATTTTAGATGTGCACCACCTGATAAATTCCCGCTCTTCGTGCTGACACGCAGTGTTCCTTCTCTTCTCGTTTTTCTCCAATGGCAACCATATGGAGATTGGACATGTTTCAATTGCTTCTTCCTATTGCTTGAATTGTGCCTCTTTGAATTTGGAGCTGTGGCGCTGACCTCATTCTATTTTTGGCTGCCATTTTGTGCACCTCTATACATGCAAGTATAAGATCAGAACATTTCTTTATAAATAATTTTGCTGTTGCTAAAAAAGGTCTAAATGTTGGTTGCAGGCTGTTACTGAAGAAATGCTGTGGTGAATTTTCTCTCACCTGCTGTTTTATGTGAGGCATCCTCTTGGGAGTATACTTTATCTGGCAATTTCCTTCAATGCTAATATTTATTATATGGGTATTTGCTGAGGTACTTAAATCTCCCATTTGCATACTATCTCACAATTACATTTTACTACTTTCAACTTTAAAGTGTTACTCAGCCAGCTGTTCCCCTATCACTGTCTCTTCACACTTCATCTCCCTTTGTATGGGAAGGACATATCAGAAATCTCTACATCATACAATTGAGCTCAGCAAGATGGCGTGTTATGCCATGTTATAGAGTTTGTAAAGTGCATGGCTGTCCTGGCAATGGGACGTCCCAGCACTGGCAGCAGAGAGAGGAGGGTGATTGAGGAAACTCACGGTCAGCGAAAGAGCCAGGTCTTCACCACCCTTCTAAAGGACAGATGGTTGGGGATGCTTCTGATGGAAAGAGGCAAGGAATTCCAGAGGACCGGTGAGAGCACTTTAAATGAACGACCTCCGGCTCATGATCTGCGAAACCACGGAACTCACGCCAGATGGAGATCGGGCAAGCGTAGATCACGCGTCGGGATATAGGGAAGGCATAGGTCATTCAAAATCACTGGGCCCGAGCCAGAGAGAATCTTATGAGTGAATCAAAGCTCTTTAAACTGGATTCTCTGCTCTATAGGCAACCACTGAAGTCATTTTAGAAGGCAGGAGACTGAGCAGTACCTGGGGAGGGCAAACACCCTACGGGCTATGGCGTTCTGAGTGCGCTGTAGTCTTTTGGTCACAAACTTGTTGGAACCAAAGGAGCAGCGCATTACAGTAGTCCAGCCTGGCTAGTACAATAGCTTGAACAATCAGCTGGTGAGTGTGGGAATCAAAGAAGCCTAGTATGGGTTTTAGGCCCTGGAGCAAGTCGAAACAAGTTCCTGTAACAGATTTGGCATGATCTTCAAAGGTGAGGGCGCTATCGACCCAGACGCCTAGAATTTTTACAGCAGTTTTCAGCAGAGGGGGAGTGTCAAGCTCCGGGAGTCACCAATTACTGCCCCAGAGATGGGAGTCTCTGCCTAGAAGGAGTATCTTAGATTTGGTAGAGTTCAGTTGAAGACAATTGTCCTTCATCCAGGCAGAGATGGCAGTCAAGTCCTCCTGGAATTTAGTGGCATCTTGACTAGGGTCGTTGGTGAAAGAAAGCACCAACTGCGTGTCATCTGCGTATGACACCAGGGAAATGTTTCGGGCTCTGGCCAGCAGAGCCAGCTGCCCGATGTACACATTGAACAAGGTAGGGCTCAATGCTGAACCCTTGGGGACGCCACAGCATAGGGAATGTGTGAGGGAGTGGAAAGGCGGAGCGATAACTTGAAAGGTCCTGTTAGTCAAAAAAGAAGTGAACCAGGCGAGGGCTTTATCAGTGATACCGATCTCCTGCAGCTGAAAGAGCAGGCTGTTATAGGAGACTGTATCAGAGGCGGCACTGAGATTGAGTAAAATCAGTGCCAAGGTTCTTCCCTCATCCAGGGAAGCTCTGAGTTGCTCAGTGACCGCCAGTAAAGCTGACTCAGTACTATGGTGGGGTCTAAAGCCATTTTTGGAGGGGTCTAATATGGAATAGGATTCCAGGTACTGAGTCAGGATGGTGTTCACATGGGATTCTGTGATTTTGGCTAAGAAAGGGAGCAAAGAAATCGAGCGGTAATTCTCTGGTCTAGAGGCATCTGGAGACGGCTTTTTCAATAGGGGGGTCACTTTCGCATGTTTCCAGGATTGCAGAGTCACTGCCGAGGATAGGGATAGATTAATAAGTTCCAGACATCTGGGTAGAAAACAGTCTAGGAACTTTATGAAGAGGTCGGGTTTTAAAGGGTCGTCTGGTGATCCAGAATTTATCTTAGTAAGTAGAGCCTGAAGGCCTTCGGTGGAAATAGAAAGAAGGGCTGGGAGGGAATAGTTCTCAGTGCCTATGGGGTGGCCTTCCAAGCTGTCCAGGACTGTCCTCTCAGGGCAAAGACTGTTAGAGATACCCTCGACCTTATTCATAAAGTAGGTGGCCAATACCTCACATTGAGCATTAGACGTTATAGTGTTTTCAAGGGCCAGAGGGGATTTCACCATATCCTTTAGGAGAGAAAAGATCGTTTTAGAGGGGTTGTTGCTAGTATTGATTTTAATGGCAAAGTAGGCAGCACGGGACTTCCCGAACCAATTGATGGTAGGCTTTGATGTCAGTTCCATATTGAGCTTTAGTAGTGGAATCATACTAGCGTCTCCAAGCGTGTTCCAAAACCTTGCAGTTCTTCCTGGCTGCTATAAGTGATTCGTCAAACCAAACATTGGCCTGTGCTTTCTTGGGATAAGTCCATTTGGCTGGGATGCATTTGTCCAGTGCCTGATTGACCCATCCCCTAAAGCAGTCATTGGCTGTCTCGATGCTGGCGGGCAGTGCTGGTTGTAGAATGCCAAGAGTATCTCGAAAGGTAGGAGGAACTAGTTTGTGCCATGGGCGTTTGTATAGAGGGTTGCGGTGGGGCTGAGTTTTAGAGCCTGCTAAGTGCATAGAGAAATGGACAAGTAAGTGGTCGGTCCAAGCCATGGGTAATGGGGTTGGGACCTCTAAGAATGAAATGTTAGAGAAGATGGGGTCAAGGAGATGGCCAGCCTCATGCATAGGCCCTGGAGCCCACTGTGACAGTTGGCACGCTGCATATCGCCTCAGAAATTTTGGATGTCTGGGTCGTTTTGGGACTCCAGGTGGAGATTCAAATCTGCAATGATGGTGAGGTTGGCTGATTTAAGCGCCAGTGTGGTGACAGCATTAACTACTGCTTCTCTAAAGGATTCGGACAGACCTAGAGGGTGGTAAATAAGTAGTCCCGAAAGCAGAAAATTGTCTGTTAGTACAATTTTAAAGATAGCACTTTCACAGTCTGGAAGAGTTTCCTGAGTGAGACTACATGCATAAGTGGCTTTATATATCACTGCAATGCCCCCACCTCTCCCCGTCCCTCTATTCACATTCCTCATGGCGTATCCTGAAGGCATGGCCAGGGCAGGGATAGCGGCAGAGTCCTGAGAGAGGCATGTCTCAGTCAAGAATAAAATGTCAAGAGACTGTTCGGCTCATAAGTCAAACATTTCTGCATGGTGTTTGACCAAAGAGCAACAGTTTAAACTGCCGATTTTTTACTCTTTTATGCATGAGAGGGGGCGTGAGCAGTGGTTGACCCTGAAATTGCACTAGCTGCAATGTGGGGAACCGCATACATCTGCTAAGGCTACTTCTTCTATTACAAAACCTAAAAGAGCGAAAAAAGATTCTCCTTCGTCTATCCTGTCCTCTCAAAATCCTGTTTTACACATCATTTTAGATGAAGTGAGAGCTCTGTTCTACTAATGACAAGCTTTAACAGAATGAGGATCGCGGGATTGTCATGGAGAGTAAGATGATAGAAATGAAGCAACGGGTTAGCAATCTGCAGGATGTGGCTACTAAAATCCCTTTTCTTCAGCAGGAAATGCAAAAACTTAAAATTCATACTGAGGACCTTGAAAACAGGAATAGATGGAATAATCTTCGCATTTGTGGTGTACCGGAAGCCATCGAAGGTCTTGACTTTCTCAGATTTCTGAAGAAATTTCTCCCAGATCTACTTGTCATTCCGCATACTACCAACGTGCACATCATCTTGGACATCCTCACCCTCATGTTATCAAACCACGAGGAATCATCCTGCTGTTTATGGAATTTACTATTGCGTGTCATGAAAGCTGCAAAGGATATACATCATCTCATCTGGTCTGGTCACAACATCTTTATTTCTCAAGATCTCTCTAAAGTTACTAAGGCCAGAAGAAAGGAGTTCCTGATCCTCCGACCTCAAATGCTTCCCTTAAAAACCCGCTATGTTATCCTTCATCCTTGCCTATGCAAAAACTACTTATATGGGCATTAGAAGATCTTTTGATGATCCGATACGTTTCTTCAGACTCTTTCTCCTCAGACTATGGACATTACTGCTAAACAATCCTAGAAATTTTGTTATTCACCTATTCTTTTTCTCATTTTTTTTTTTAGTTTCTTGAATACATGGCTTTTGCATCCTAAAATATTTTTAATCTCTCTCTCGTACTTCTTGTTCTGGTGTTGACTCATCCCACGATGCATCTTCATGTTCTTCTTTTCAGATCTGGATTTCTTTCCTCAATCTGCTGTTCTTTCCAGATCATTTTATTATCTCTTTCTTTTTCTTTTCCTTTGCCAATATGTGAGTGCTTATTGGTTATTTGATATTATTGTGTGTAGATTGTATATGCATTTTGTTGTTGTTAATCAATTGTGTCATTTTGTTTCCCTTCTCGCTTTTGCAGCTTGTCATCCATGGTTTTGTTCTCCTATTTTTGTTCCTGAATACGTTTAACATTGTGTCATGGAACCTTCATGGTCTGGGACATGCAGTTGAAAGACAAAAGGTACTTTCTTATTTGTCAAAATGTAACTCATATATTGCCTTTTTACAGGAACCTCACTGTAATGATGTTGAGTCACTTAAATTGAAGCGTCAGTGGGTAGGTCAGCTATATTTCTCCCCAGTTGATAATCGTAAGTGTTGTCTTGCCATATTCTGTCATAAACCGTTAAAGATACAGATTTTATCTACTGAATGTGACACTAATGGACGATGGGTACTTGTAACTGCCACCATTTTTAATAAATATACTTCTTTCTTCAATATTCATGGCCCAGTTAAACCTGATCCTGATATCTGGCACGGTATTAAAGTAAAACTTACTTCTATTGACAATCCCAATATCATTGTTGGTGGCGATTTTAATCAGTGGTTGTGTTATGAACCCCAATGTACGCCAATATAGGCCTAGGTAGTTACACCACCTTTTACCTACATCTGTCCTACCATTATTCTGCATAACGGGTCTGGCACTGACCTCTTACCTAGTTAGGTGCTACATGACTGTCATGTGGTTTTCTCAGAAAACTAGCCTCATGTATTATGCATGAGGATTCTCAGTATCACAGCAGGATTACCACCTTTTGCATAATAACTCTGTATTAGGGTCACCTCTATCATCATGCTTGCCTGACATGCCCATAGCACACTTCTAGATAGAACCCCTGAGGGTACCTTTCGGGTATATAAGCACTACATCTTTGCTGGGCAAACCAGAGGAGAAAAAGACTTCCATGCTGACACGCTGATGCGAGACGTTGAGGTTCCAGCACGCAGACACTCCAGCATTCAGTGGTCTGACATCCTTCGGTGGGTGTCCATCTCGAGACCAAGACGGGGTCCTTCGCTCTCCCACATCAGGTAATGGGGTTGGCTCTATTCTAAGGGGATTCTTGGCTCTACACCTACATACTTGCCAGGTGCACTTAGGTACATCTAGTTAGGGTTGCATTGTAGGAGTACGCGTTATTACTGTCATGTATTCATATGCCTGCATATAATCATTGTTTTAGCACTATACTTTACTCTTCTGGTGCTTATACCTATATATATCTGTTTCTGTCTCATGGTTGTTGCAGCACACATGTTTTATACTAGAATGACGCTGGTTCAATAAATCTTTATTGAAAATGTCCCCATTGTTTATTCTGTGTATCTCTCAGAGACAAAGTGAGCACGAGTGACTGAGCGAAAAGCACGGTACTGTTTCCACGATCCCTGAGGGGTCAGGGTTGTCATGTTCAATAGTTGCGAGAAGCTATTCGCTCCTTGGTAAGAGGAGCTCATAGTGGCACTGTGAGCTAGCTGGACTAACAGACTAACATATCCTTTGGGGGGGGTTTGGAATCAGTCTGGACACCAATCCCTCAGTTTATGCTGTATAAATGTGCAGATCCTCTTTAGATTTGTAGGAGCTACATGACAGTTGGATCCCTTTATTGACAGAGAATCTAAATGCAAATTAATTCTGGATAAATCCCATAATGAGTTCCAATCAGCCATTACCACTCGCCCATTATTTGGTGATTGGTAAATGCAGATTTCATAGTAGTAGCGAGTAGCTAACATGTGTTTCGTCATGGTAAGGATTTCACCACTGACTTTCTCAAGGTCTCAATCCAATAAAGTGATCTCATCCATAAAAAAGCTCCACAAAGTCATTGAAATCCCAGCATCACATGTCAATCAGTCTCATCCAAAATTATGTTGAAATAAAACATGTACTGTGTAAGTTGGTTAGCAGTAGGAGAGTACACCTCCGCTTCTCTTCGTGGCAGCATTCTAGTGCAATTGCTTTTAAAGATATACTTTCTTGTTGGAAGGATACCTCTAAGTTATCTGAGTTAACATGGTGGAATTTTGTTTGTGATGATTATAGAATATCTACTGCCTCGTCTTTTATCACCATACCACAAAATTAAATTGGATTTATTTTGGTTTCCTTTTACTACTTATCTATCTTTGCACTCACCATCACCTTGATTAGCTCTCTATCTTTCTCTGCATTCCCTTCTATTCGTTTTCTCGCTTGCTTCTACCCCACTCCATCTTTCCTTTCTCTTTTTCTCTTTTTCCTCTTTCCTTTTTTATAAAAAAAAAACATAATCTTTTTTCTTATCTCATGGTTTTTATTATGTTATTCTCATATGTTACAAATTGAAATATTGCTGCCTTTAAGTTGTTATATTGAAATGTCCTACTGTTTATTATAATTGTTTTTGTTCTATATATCCTCCATAAAAACTATTCAACAAAAAAAAGGAGAGCCATGCATTTGACTTTGGTCAGTCTCTTTATATAAAAGATATGCATGCACTGTAAGAATGTCAGATGTGCTGGTGTGTCCCAGTATTTATTCAAATAACAATTTAAATGCCTCTATTTTATTTCTTTTATAGCACTACTCATCCCAATGTAGGGTGTCAGAACGCTTTATGTAACATACACATTATATATTGACAATAAATCTTGTATGTGTGTAAATTAATTTACAAGATGTCTTACAAAAGACATTGAGGATTACAAGGTGTAGGGGCTATAAGCCCTTCCTAGCTCACTGTGTTATGTTAGAAGGATTACAATTTATGAACTGCAAGTAACAAAAGGATCTCTATGTTAAAAGCAGTAACCCACTCACCTATTTACATAAAATAAAAATCTATCATTGCATGTTACATGATGTGCTTTGCAGGAGACATATTAACCCCTCTATGCTACTTTTATTCAAATCTGGGACTAGACAAAACACAGATCTCTCCAGCAAATACATCAACCTCCAGACTTATTTTACATTCACTATTATTATTCCCTGAGATTTACTGGGCACACAAAAATCTCTGCAGCAGGAGCCTTAACACCATAACATATTTTAAAAGGCAGACTTTGTAACCAATAATGCATTACAGATCTACTGCCACGCTTCTACTTGTTGCCAATTTCTTTGCTGCAGGGTTTTAAAAAAGAAATCTATAAATTGAGACCGAGATTTTGCATTGGGGTAGCTTCACTTTTTTCGGCACAACACGATGCAAAATCTCATTTGTAAAACGTAATGCGCTCAAATATGCTGATGTTTAACTTGCTAAACATAAGTGTGAGGTTTTAATATCTGATGGCACTTCTTCGGATGTCACTTCCTGTGAGGTCACTTCCTTGCACCATGACGCCCTGCGCTGTGATGTCATGTGCCATAATGTCACTTGCATAGTGCCTAATTTCATTAGTCCCCCCACTTCTTTTTTTATGACTTGTGCCCTGGGGGTGAGAGAAGATCCCTAATGCTTCTACAGGTTTTCTACACAGCTGTTCATAAATCATACTTTGAACATGAATGTATTATGCCACAAATGGCACTTTGCTGCTGTATAGGTACATTTTGGTTTTCCTTTGGGTTCACCTTACATTCAGTCGTTGATGTGACTAATGATTCATGAAGGGAACTGAGCATGCATGCATGCTGCTCCGCGTGCGTGTTCCGCGGTTGTGCATTATAAATTACTAATGTACTCTGCAGGTGAAGTCACAACGTGGTACACTGCGTGCCTCGCCGCAGGCTACTAACTTCACTGCATCCTACTGCATTTGTGATTAAAGGCCAGCAACAGCAAACATTTGGCCGGGATTACGAGAAATAAAGATGCAGCAGCACGCCATAGATTTGTCTTCCGAACCGCCAAGTCTGAGGCAAAGATCAGGGGACAGATGGTTTACGCAGCTGGACTGAGCCTGCCGGTGAATTTGTGAGGTAATATTAAGGGGATATAAAGTAAAACGTGGAAACTGTGTAAAGAGCATCAGAAATCCTGACAGATGCAAGAATGCAAAGAGAGACAGATGTTACCAAAATATCAATTAGAGGAAAACAAATACGCATTTCTGGATGCCAAATGACAGTAGCAGGACGATGAAACTAGAACACTTTTGAATCTGAAATCCCATGAAATTCAAATCCATTCTCCTTAATATTGGCCGGATGAAAATATCTCTCTGGCTATGACAACGCACTGAGGAGTATTAGGATACCAGCAGAGGAAAGAAAAAGAGCTAAACTTAGATAATACATAATGTGATAATATATGCATGTACTGAAACGTTGTATATAAAATAATATAGAAAGCACGCTGAAAGTGAAAGTGTAATTGTATACACATGCAGTGGGGAAAGGAAGCATTTTTTTTTAAGTTCAGAAGTTATTTCACTCTTAATTAGTAAAATATGTAGGGGCATATTTACGTTCCCTGGCGCATCCCTGCATATCAGCAGGGATGCGCCAGGGAAAATGCGTCACGCAAGTTTACCCTTGCGCCACGTCCGATGCGCCGCATTTACAATGCGGCGTATCGTGGCGCAAGGATAAGCAGATGCGTGACGCATCTGCCGGCGGAAGGTTGACGCAGTGCTGAAGTTGTGTCGCAAGCGCGACGAAACTCCAGCACTGTTCCAACCTTCCTATCCCTAACATGGTGAGTCAATCCTTACGCCTGCTTGAAGCAGGCGTATGGATTTGACGCACCAGCGTCGGAAAAGTGACTGCGTGAAATCTTGTAGATTTCACTACGTCACTCTTCCGAGGCGTTCCTGCGCCGGAACGCCCCCTGCGCCGATACGCCCACATGAAACCTGACGCAGGTTTCATGTGGCGCAGGGGTTTACTACGTGACGCATCGCCCTAGATGCGTCACGTTGTAAATATAGCGCAACGCGGCGCATGGTTTGCGTTGCCGCTGCGACACATGCGTGACGCAACGGCGGCGCAAAAGTGGCGCAAGGGGCTTGTAAATATGCCCCACAGTGCTTTAGGTTGAAATACAAATGACGTAATAAAAGTAGGTCTTGACTGTCTTCCTCAGTTTACACGTATCACTCACTTTAATACAGACTCTTCTGTGAATTCGTGACCTCAGTGAAATTGCCTTTCCCAAAGGCACAGGACACACAAGAATGCACTATCTAGCATCATCTTCTTCTTCAGGATGGACAGAGAGTGAGATTTAGGGACAGATGTTAGATATGCTAGTACCCTGGCTTGATTTCTGCACCTACATATGCATAATGCGGCATGATATGCAAATCGGTGCTCTTTTCTAAGTGACAGAAAAACAGAGAGGTCTCTGCGCAAAACCTCTGTATGTGCATGTGCAATCAAAAATGCAGAATACCATGAATGTGATGACATCACCCAGTATACGCATGTGCACTTGCTGTCACCAGGGCCGCAGTGACACTGACATGCTTTGCAAAGGCATCCTCCTTCCCACCTCTTAAGAGTAGTGCTCCACCCGCAAGGTTAAGTATGGTCCATGACTACATCCTTAGCTATGAGGGCCATTAAGGCCTTTGATCCACCAGGGGGCACGTGCGTTCACAATGTCGCCATGCATGATTCCATATTCAAAGGGTCTGCTTAATGCACCAAATAATGACGGCTCTTTTTAATTTTCTTTAACTTTACCCTGCCTTGGTGAACGTGTCCATTGTTATTCGTTGCCCTTGGTTCCGAGTAAGATGGAAGCCCGATGCCCATCTTATTTTGTTCAGGTTCTGCATCTTCCATTGAACTCGTTTCCTTTCTGGGTCTGACAAAGATGAGTCAACCTTGAAAACAGTTGTCATATCTTTAAGAGTGGCTGGCACGAAGTCGCCTAAGTGAAAGCTTTTTTAAATAATAGAAAATAATGCTCAGTTTAAATGTACTCTAGTTAACATAACCAGGCTTTAGTTAACATGACTGAGGCCAAAGTCAGCCTGAATGGACATTCGTTTTACAGTGACAGAAAGAATTGTGCTTTTAACTTACATGGAAGAGCTTTCTATGTGCATATTTCTCTTTTGTGTCTTTCCATTTCAGAAAATAAGTGATTTAGAATTCATTTCACAGTGTTGTTTACTTGTGGAGCTGAAATATATTAATTGACCTTCCCTGAGAAGGAAGCCATGTAAAGAATGTTTCTGCATGTGTAACAAATTCAAGGTTATTGTCTGAGTCTGCTCTAAGGATTGTTCATCATTTGTACTGGCAATTGTTTTTATTTGTTGCACAAATATGTTATTTCCTTGATTACCTATGTACGCCTCAATTATATTTATGTATGAAAATCGGTGCTCCTAAATGTTCCTTATATGATGTATCATACTCTCTTGAAAAGCTATTGGTTTATGTGCATTGTTAGAAATTGGGTTTCTGATTGGCAGAGGTATGCATCCTATCCAAACAGGACAGGGTAAGTCAGATACACACTATAAATTACCCTGTGCTCACCTTATGTTAACTTGGCACAGAGCAGGCAGGCAGGCAGGCTTAATTTAACCCCTTCGCTGCTAGGCCTTTCCCGCCCCCTGTGCTAAGCCTTTTTTTGGCTATTTGGGGTAGTGTGCGCTAAGGCCCCTGTAACTTTTTGACCACATAAGGTATCCACGCCAAATTTGCGTCCTTTTCTTCCAACATCATGGGGATTGTAAAGGTACCCAGGGTTTGTGAATTCCCCTGGAGAAGTCCCAGAAATTAGCTAAAATACAGCTAATTGTTTTTTGAAAAATTGGAAAAAAAGGGCTGCAAATGAAAGCGTCTGGGTTTTTCCCTGCAAATGGTATCAAAAAAGGGTTTGTGGGGCTGAAATCACCATTTTCCCAGCTTTTAGGGAATAACAGACTTTTGTCAGAAAACCAACATTTTTTACACAGTTTTGGCATTTTTCTGGGACATAGCCTATTTTTGCTATTTTTTGTGCTTTCAACCTCCTTCCAGTTAATGGTAGAAATGGGTATGAAAGCAATAATGGATCCTGGAAAGCTATACATTTTAGAAAAGTAGATAAAATTCTGAATTCAGCAAGGGGTCATTTGTGTAGATTCATCAAGGTTTCTTTATAGAAACTAACAGTTAAATATAGGAAAAATTGAAAATTAGTTGAAAAAAACAGCCTTTTGTGTCAACGTTTTCACCTGTAACTTCTTCTAATTATGACAGCTCTTTGAAAACAATATACCGTTACATCCGCTGGACCTTACTGGTTGTGGGATATATAGGACTTGTAGGTTCACCAAGAACCCGACGAGACCCAGAGTCAAAAACTGAGCAGCAATTTGCAATGGCTTTTTATTATGTACCGGGTATATAGCAATTATTGTGGGAAAATGTATACATGGAAAAATCGGTATGAAAGACACCTATGTATTTCTGAAATGGGAAGAAAATATAGAGTTTAGAAACAGTAGATATTTTCACATTTCCGAAATTGGAATACTCATACTAGCATGAGAATTATCGGTCATTTTTTAAAATGTCTTCTTTTACACAATGTCTTTCATTTGGAAGGCAGAAATGCATCGAAAGTCAATAGGTAATAACAGTTGCTTTACAAACCTGAATTACCCTAAGTCTCCCGATAAAAATGGTACCTCATTTGTGTGGGTAGGCATAGTGTCCACGACAGGAAATGGCTCAAAACCCAACGTGAACACACCACATTTTCACAGTGAAAAATGACCCTTTTTTGGCAAAGTGCCTAGCTGTAGTTTTTGAACCATAGCTCTGCCGGCACCTAGGGAAACCTAGCAAACCTATACATTTTTGAAAACTAGACACCCAGGGAATCCAGGATGGGGTGACTTGACTGCCTTCCACCAGCTTCTGTTACCCAGAATCCCTTGCAAACCTAAAAAATTGTCAAAAACCCACATTTTCCCCACATTTCTGTGGTGGAAAGTTCTGGAATCTGCGTGGATCCACAAATTTCCACCCACCCGCGTTCCCCATAGTCTTCTGAGAAAAATGGTACCTCACTTGTGTGGGTCGGCCTAGTGCCCGCGACAGGAAACGGTGCAAAACGCAACGTGGACACACCTCAATTTCGCAGTGAAAAATGACCCTTTTTTGGCAAAGTGCCTAGCTGTAGTTTTTGAACCATAGCTCTGCCGGCACCTAGGGAAACCTAGCAAACCTATATATTTCTGAAAACTAGACACCCAGGGGAATCCAGGATAGGGTGACTTGACTGCCTCCCACCAGGTTCTGTTACCCAGAATCCCTTGCAAACCTAAAAATTGTCCAAAAAAACACATTTTCCCCACATTTCTGTGGTGGAAAGTTCTGGAATCCGCGTAGATCCAAAAATTTCTACCCACCCCGCGTTCCCCAAAGTCTTCCGAGAAAAATGGTACCTTACTTGTGTGGGTAGGCCAAGTGCCCGCGACAGGAAACGGCGCAAAACGCAACGTGGACACACCTCAATTTCGCAGTGAAAAATGTCCCTTTTTTGGCAAAGTGCCTAGCTGTAGTTTTTGAACCATAGCTCTGCTGGCACCTAGGGAAACCTAGAAAACCTATACATTTTTGAAAACTAGACACCCAGGGGAATCCAGGATGGGGTGACTTGACTGCCTTCCACCAGCTTCTGTTACCCAGAATCCCTTGCAAAACTAAAAAATTGTCAAAAAACCCACATTTTCCCCACATTTCTGTGGTGAAAAGTTCTGGAATCTGCGTGGATCCACAAATTTCCACCCACCCCGCGTTCCTCAAAGTCTTCCGAGAAAAATGGTACCTCACTTGTGTGGGTCGGCCTAGTGCCCGCGACAGGAAACGGCGCAAAACGCAACGTAGGCACACCTCAATTTCGCAGTGAAAAATGACTCTTTTTTGGCAAAGTGCCTAGCTGTAGTTTTTGAACCATAGCTCTGCCAGGACCTAGGGAAACCTAGCAAACCTATACATTTCTGAAAACTAGACACCCAGGGGAATCCAGGATGGGGTGACTTGACTGCCTCCCACCAAATTCTGTTACCCAGAAACCCTTGCAAACCTAAAACATTGGCAAAAAAACCACATTTTACCCACATTTCTGTGGTGGAAAGTTCTGGAATCTGCGTGGATCCACAAATTTACACCCACCCCGCGTTCCCCATAGTCTTCCGAGAAAAATGGTACCTCACTTGTGTGGGTCGGCCTAGTGCCCGCGACAGAAAACGGTGCAAAACGCAACGTGGACACACCTCAATTTTGCAGTGAAAAATGACCCTTTTTTGGCAAAGTGCCTAGCTGTAGTTTTTTAACCATAGCTCTGCCGGCACCTAGGGAAACCTAGCAAACCTATATATTTTTGAAAACTAGACACCCAGGGGAATCCAGGATAGGGTGACTTGACTGCCTCCCACCAGGTTCTGTTACCCAGAATCCCTTGCAAACCTAAAAAATTGTCAAAAAAAACACATTTTCCCCACATTTCTGTGGTGGAAAGTTCTGGAATCCGTGTAGATCCACAAATTTCTACCCACCCCGCGTTCCCCAAAGTCTTCCGAGAAAAATGGTACCTTACTTGTGTGGGTAGGCAAAGTTCCCGCGACAGGAAACGGCGCAAAACGCAACGTGGACACACCTCAATTTCGCTGTGAAAAATGTTCCTTTTTTGGCAAAGTGCCTAGCTGTAGTTTTTGAACCATAGCTCTTCCGGCACCTAGGGACACCTAGCAAACCTATACATTTTTGAAATCTAGACACCCAGAGGAATCCAGGATGGGGTGACTTGACTGCCTCCCACCAGGTTCTGTTACCCAGAATCCCTTGCAAACCTAAGAAATTGGCAAAAAAAACACATTTTCCCCACATTTCTGTGGTGGAAAGTTCTGGAATCTGCGTGGATCCACAAAGTTACACACACCCCGGGTTCCCGAAAGTCTTCCGAGAAAAATGGTACCTCACTTGTGTGGGTCGGCCTAGTGCCCGCGACAGGAAATGGCGCAAAACACAACGTGGACACACCTCAATTTCGCAGTGAAAAATGACCCTTTTTTGGCAAAGTGCCTAGCTGTAGTTTTTGAACCATAGCTCTGTCGGCACCTAGGGAAACCTAGCAAACCTATACATTTTTGAAAACTAGACACCCAGGGGAATCCAGGAGGGGGTGACTTGACTGCCTCCCACCAGGTTCTGTTACCCAGAATCCCTTGCAAACCAAAAAAATTGGCAAAAAAACCACATTTTCACCACATTTCTGTGGTGGAAAGTTCTGGAATCTGCGTGGATCCACAAATTTCCACCCACCCCGCGTTCCCCAAAGTCTTCCTAGAAAAATGGTACCTCACTTGTGTGGGTCGGCCTAGTGCCCGCGATAGGAAACGGCGCAAAATGCAACGTGGACACACCTCAATTTCACAGTGAAAAATGACCCTTTTTTGGCAAAGTGCCTAGCTGTAGTTTTTGAACCATAGCTCTGCCGGCACCTAGGGAACCCTAGCAAACCTATACACAAAAATGTGTGAAAAAAGTGATTTTTTCAGCTAAAATTGAGGTTTGCAGGGGATTCTGGGTAAGGAAACGTTGGGGGATCCACGCAAGCCATACCTCCCTGGAAGACCCTGGGTGTCTAGTTTTCAGAAATGTGTGGGTTTGGTAGGTTTCCCTAGATGGCCGCCGAGCACGGGGCCAAAAACCCAGGTGACCCCCCTTGCAAAACCAGGTGGTTTTGAGATAGGCAATTTTGATGTCGCCTCACTACTTTTTGGGCCCTTGCCTGTCGCGGGAACTTGGGCCTCCCACACAAGTGAGGCACCATTTTTATCGGGAGACCCGGAAAACGCTGGGTGGTAGGAAATTTGTGTGAGCCCGGTGATGCCACAACTTTCCCACACAAAAATGTGTGAAAAAAGCGATTTTTTTCAGCTAAAATTGAGGTTTGCAGGGGATTCTGGGTAAGGAAACGTTGGGGGATCCATGCAAGCCATACCTCCCTGGAAGCCCCGGGTGTCTAGTGTTCAGAAATGTGTGGGTTTGGTAGGTTTTCCTAGATGGCCGCCGAGCACGGGGCCAAAAACCCAGGTGACCCCCCTTGCAAAACCAGGTGGTTTTGAGATAGGCAATTTTGATGTCGCCTCATACCGTTTTGGGCCCTTGCCTGTCGCGGGTACTTGGGCCTCCCACACAAGTGAGGCACCATTTTTATCGGGAGATCTGGGGGAACGCTGGGTGGTAGGACATTTGTGTGAGCCCGGGGATGCCACAACTTTCCCACACAAAAATGTGTGAAAAAAGTGATTTTTTCAGCTAAAATTGAGGTTTGCAGGGGATTCTGGGTAAGGAAACGTTGGGGGATCCACGCAAGCCATACCTCCCTGGAAGCCCCCGGGTGTCTAGTTTTCAGAAATGTGTGGGTTTGTTAGGTTTCCCAAGATGGCCGCCGAGCACGGGGCCAAAAACCCAGGTGACCCCCCTTGCAAAACCAGGTGGTTTTGAGATAGGCAATTTTGATGTCGCCTCACTACGTTTTGGGCCCTTGCCTGTCGCGGGTACTTGGGCCTCCCACACAAGTGAGGCACCATTTTTATCGGGAGACCCGGAGGAACGCTGGGTGGTAGGAAATTGGTGTCAGCCCGGGGAAGCCACAACTTTACCACACAAAAATATGTGAAAAAAGTGATTTGTTTAGCTAAAATTGAGGTTTGCAGGGGATTATGGGTAAGGAAACGTTGGGGGATCCATGCAAGCCATACCTCCCTGGAATCTCCCGGGTGTCTAGTTTTCAGAAATGTGTGGGTTTGGTAGGTTTCCCTAGATGGCCACCGAGCACGGGGCCAAAAACCCAGGTGGCCCCCCTTGCAAAACCAGGTCGTTTTGAGATAATTAGTTGTTTATTTCTGCAGCGTGAAAATTTTGGCACAATATTGCAAGGAAAATGTGACAGACATTTTGAGGTTTGCAGGACATTGTGGATAAAATAACTTGTTGGGATTCACAAGAGAGACATCACCATGTACTCCCATGGGTTTACGACAATATCTACAGTTGGTAGGTTATTCTTAGATGGAATGTACACCTTGGCAGAGAGACTAAAAAGACAAAGATTCTGCACAGCCATCTATTCCTCAAACACACACACATACTGGTTGGATTTGGCACGAGGGCGAGTGATGGTTCAGTATATAAAATTTTATTAACAAGAGATTTCACAAAAATGAAATGCACTGTCAATAATTAAATGGACAAAAAACTGAACCAGTGACTCGCAGCTCGTGAGCTGTAAAGCCACGGCAAGGCACCAACCGCTTTACAGGCCATTCACACACCTTTCATACGTGATACACACAAGACCATTCACACCACCAGGCATGAAACCAACACATTACAACATTCACAAAAAGGGACAAGGTACACCCTGCTTCAGAAAGACAAAAAAGACAAATATTACTGCACAGCCATCTAATCCTCAAGCACACACACATACTAGTTGGATTTGGCATGAGGGTGAGTGATGGTTCAGTATATACAATTGTATTAGCAAGTGATTTCACAAAAATGAAATTCACTGTTAATAATTGAAAGGACGAGAAACTGAACCATTGACTCACAGCTCGTGAGCTGTAAAGCCACGACAAGGCACCAACCTCTTTACAGGCCATTCATACACCTTTCATATGTGTGACAAATACAAAACCATTCACACCGCCAGTCGCGGGCCCATCACATTACAACACTCACACCAGCAGACAGCGCCATTCAAGGGCCCATCACTTTCACAAGCCCACATTCCTGACACAGCAACCACACAAGCTGATGGATTGCGTGGAGTGGCGCTCAGCTAGCAGTGTGTGTAGTGACCAGCAGCAAGTCACTACTCACACACCGCCAGCCGAGCGCCAATCCACGCACACCACCAGCCAAGCGCCAATCCACGCACACCACCAGCCAAGCGCCAATCCACGCACACCGCCAGCCAAGCGCCAGTCCACGCACACCGCCAGCCAAGGCCAGTCCACGCACACTGCCAGCCAAGCGCCAATCCACGCACACCGCCAGCCAAGCAACAACCCACGCACACCGCCAGCCAAGTGCCAATCCACGCACACCGCCAGCCAAGCACCAGTCCACGCACACCGCCAGCCAAGCGCCAGTCCACGCACACCGCCAGCCAAGCACCAATCCACGCACACCGCCAGCCAAGCACCAATCCACGCACACCGCCAGCCAAACACCAGTCCACGCACACCACCAGCCAAGCGCCAGTCCACACACACCGCCAGCCAAGTGCCAGTCCATGCACACCACCAGCCAAGCGCCAGCCTACACACACCGCCATCACAGTTAGGATTTTTTTATACAAAAAAGAAAACACAAACAAATTGCAAATAGATACAAATCTACTAACACAAAATCTGAAACTAAATACATTGCACTAATGCCAACCTTGAAACAGAATAACATTTTTTAAACAATACAGACCAGGCAGTTCACTTTACCACTCATGGATGCTCCCAAAAATTATTTTGCGTGTGGTAGGCTCTAAAACAAGCAGGCACACACAGCCCAGGGTTAGAAGGACACTCGGGGCAGTACATACAAGTCTCCTTCCGCATACCTCTTCGCCAACAGACTCTACATCTCCTAGTGGGAAAGTCTTTCGAGGGTGTGGGAGAAATGTAATCAGGAAAGTGGCGATCTTTCAATCGAGCCACATCCTCCACCACTCCAACTCTAGGAACACTTGCCTGTTCCACAACAACAAGGCTGCCTATCACAGACTCCTGAAACTGAACAAAAGTCAACTTTGACGCAGGAGAACACTCCTTGAACACAACAAAAGCATTGAAAGTTGCTAAATTGAAGAGATGGATGCCAACTTCTTATACCAAACGTAAGCCTTACGAATAGCAGTGTAAGGTTCCAACCTCTGATCTACTCTGTCAACACCACCCATGTGCTTATTGTAGTCTAAAATGCACACAGGTTTGCGCACTTCAGCAATCTGACCCCAAACAGCCACAGGTGAAGTACTCTCATCATGGATGGTAGTCAGCATGTACACATCCCCCCTGTCCACAAATGTCACAGCTAGTAGTTCATCACTACGCAAGGAACTGCACTGTCCCCTCTGAAGTTTTTTGCAAACAAGCTCTTTTGGATAACCTTTACGGTTAGAGCTGATTGTGCCACAAGCAAAAGTGTCCACTTTGAACAATTCCTTAAACAATTGCACAGCAGTGTAGAAGTTATCAAGGTACAAATGGTGGCCTCTGTTAAACAGTCCTCTAGCAAGATCCCACACAATTTTCTCTGAAACTCCAAAAGTGGACGGACAACCAGGGGGTCAATAGTGGAATCCCTACCAGTGTACACACGGAAATTAAAAACATATCCTGTCCTACTCTCAGACAACATATACAGCTTAATTCCATAGCGTGCCCTCTTGCTAGGGATGTACTGCCTAAAAACCAAACGGCCCTTGAACAAGACCAAAGACTCATCAATAGATATTTCTTTCCCTGGAGTATAGATCTCTGAAAATCGATCTACAAAGTGATCAAGAACAGGCCGAATCTTAAAAAGACGGTCACAGTCAGGGTGATCTCATGACAACGCCAAAGAATTATCAACAAAATGCAGCATCTGTAGCAAAAGTAAATACCGATCACGAGTCATAACTGCAGGAAATATGGCCGTTGCCATCAAGGGACTGGTAGACCAATATGAAGCCATGGACGGCTTCCTTATCAAACCCATCAATAAAGTCAAACCCAAAAACTTCTTCATCTCTTCCAGATTTGTGGGAGTCCACCGGGTAGCTCTAGAGTGTGGCCTAAGTTTGTCACTGTTGTCCCTCAAAAACTGTTCAGCATACAAATTAGTCTGCTCAACAATCTCACCCAAAATACATCATCCATAAACAACTGAAAAAAACTGTATAGGCAAAAAATGTTCACAATCCACTCTACAACCTGCATCACCACTAAAGGCAGGCAACACCGGCTGCACCATGTTTGGATCAACCCAGAGTCCAGCACTTCCAGTAGGAAGCCTAGCAGCCTCAGGCTGCAATCCAGATGCCTCTTGCACCATCGGCACAGCAGTATCCTCCTCTAAAACAGGCACTTCATCCGCACTGAGAGTTGCTTCATCCACACCAAGAGTAGCTTCATCTTCACTGAGAGTACCTTCATCCTCCGATGATTCCATGTGGAGAGAAAACTCACTGCCTGAATCTTCCCCTCCCTCCTCTCCCTCAGACGCACTGTCAGTCTCATAATCCTGCTCAGAGGAAGATTCAAGAAGCATACCAACCACCTGCTGAGCAGTCATTCTACTGGCTAGCCATAATGCTTACTAATAAAGGTAACTTGTCAAACAAGTCAACAACAACAAACACTTTGTAAAATAAGTAATAAACAAAATGCACTTTTATCAGAAATACCTATATACTCCAAAACGATACCACTCACTTGCCAGAAGCAGCTAAAGTCACCACCACCTACTCTGCACAGACACAGTATGGATCAACAATATCCCACTAAAAAAGAAAGAGAAAAGAAAATTACACATAAGACAATGCAAAACACATCGCAAAGAATTTCATGCTCAAAACACTAACTAAATATGCTGCCATTATGACACCACTTACAAAAAAATTCATTCATACATGACAATAATACTCATTTGGAGTAAATACAACAAAAATGTTTTTCTTACCAAAAAAATGCAACTACGCAAAACTGCAGAACAACCACTGTCGAAACCGCAAACAGGAATCAAAAGCTTTACACTAGAATAAAAAGGAGAAAAAAACATTACAATCACATATGCAAATAATGCACCAGTCCACACACAATCCACCAGCCAAGCTAAGGGGTAGGTGGGCCTAAGAGTATAAATAAAATATTCACCCCCGTAAAAGGGGAGCAACCCTTGCCCTTGAGGCCACTCCCCAACACAAAAATTAAAAAAACCCTGGTGTCTAGTGGCTTCTGCCCCCCTTGGGGGCAGATGGGCCTAAAAACATACTGCTATTCTGCCACCCAAAGAGGGCAGAAATGGCACAATCATCCTCCCATAAAGGGGAGCGACCCTTGTCCAAGGGGCCGCTCCCCAACATAAAAAAAAAACCCTGGTGGCCTAGTGGCCATACAAAAAAGAAAATCCGCCGATCTGCCCACCCAGAGGGGCAGAAACGGCCAAATTAATGCTCCCCAAAGGGGAGCGACCCTTGCCCAAGGGGCCACTCCCCACAAACAAATCCCTGGTGGTCTAGTGGGCCTAATTTTTGTAAAAAACATGGCGATCTGGCCCCCTGGGAGGCAGACACAGCCACAAATATTGCCCCAAAGGAGAGCGACCCTTGCCCAAGAACTATGCCCCCTCCCTCCCCCCGGAGAATGTAACACGGGACCCCTAAGTCCCGGAGTATCCCATATCGCACAGATACCAATTGACCTTGGCCTGAATGGGGGGCCGGCCCCGGAAGGGTTGCCCACACCCCCGAGCCATCTTGTGTTAACGGAAAATGGTGTGCTCCCCCCACCCCTAATATGGCGAAGGGCCCTGAGTTTCCCACATCTCGTATAGTAGATTCATTTTATATGCCTTGCACCGAATGGGGACGCCCAGAAGAGTGGGAGGCCATACAGCCACCCTCAACTCCCACTAGGGAGAGATACTGTGAGTGCGGAAGTACTCAACAGTAGGGCTCTGGGAGGGGTATTAAGTGGTACTGCCAGGATGAAACTTGTAGTTAGTCACCTGTAACAATGGTCTTTGTTTTTTTTAACGAGTCATATATGGCTTTGTTTGCCTTGAATTTCCATTGAAATGCAGGGGACTGGATGGCTATCTTGTAGGTTCACTACTACTTTTTTTTTTTTTACTACAAGCGAGGTATAGCAGAACCTCAATATAAGAATACAAAGTTGTTTGAAACGCAGGCGAGCGGCGTTTTGAAGCAGAATTAGTTGGAACCAACAATTTATTTTATTTGGAGTTGTTTTATTGTGGTAGAATATACTGTGGGTTTACAGCACTATTTATAAGCAAAAGTGACAGTGGACCCCGCAATCTAAAAATACACAGAAATATTTGGAACGCACATTGTGGAGGAGGATAAAGCAAAGAGGGGTTTTACATACTGGTTTTCCTTACAACTCAAAACAGGTGGCAATAGTGTTTATTAGGGAAACTTTTGAAGGTGGTCCACAGCTCTGCCAAGTATCACGCATCAGGCGTGAGTCCAACGCATTTCAGTGTGGTGGTCCGCATCACCGCACTGAAATGCATTGTCACGCATTATAGCACCTCCTCAACTGCCATGTGGAGCGCTGCTTAAATGCGCTGAGCAAGCTGTGAGCGTGGTGGCACCTCTCCCAGCATGCAAAGGCTAAGAGGTGCTCGCAGCTCTGCGAGTACTGCAGTGCCACAATGTATGTATGCAAGTGTTGTAGATACGAAAGTTCATTATAGCAGGATATCTGCCACCCAGTAATTGTTGTTGTCGGCTGACAACACTAGAACTCTCCTTCAACACGTGCTCTGAGTCGGGGAGAGGCTGAGCAGGTGGTGTTTAGGGCAGGCCCGCCTCTCACATTAGCCGAGCAGTGCCACTATGACCCGTTCTGCATCGAGAGCTCCTCACCACCAGCATCGTGACTGGGGACAGACTGACTGACTTGGCTACTGTACAGCAGCTGAGTGTATGCAGTTGGCTGAGCCAGTGAGTGTAACAGACACAGAAACACTTCTCAAGGACATCGGCAGCTGCATTACTTTTTTTTCCCCACCTAGGAGCAGCAGTGTAGTGTTGTGACTTTACTAGACACAAGGTATTATTAACCTCTTTGACGCACATGACGGCTCCACGCCGTCATGAGCCACGGTAGCCGTGTGCTCATGACGGCGTGGAGCCGTCATAGCCCCGCCCGCTCCCTGCCGCTCCGCCCACGCGGCACTAATTCCCCGCCTGTGTGGGAGAATTAATGAGTGGGCGGGTCTATGACGGCTCCACGCCGTCATGAGCACACGCATACCGTGGCTCATGACGGCATGGAGCCGTCATGAGCGTCGAAGCGCCACGCCCACCCCCAGCCCCGCCCGCGCCGCGGCCGAATTCGTGGCACAGGGAAGGGGTTAAATTAAGGCTACCACAATAATGTCACACTGAGGAGGGGTTAAATATCCCTGTTGAAAGCACTCGACTGTACCAATGATGCAACACATATTCCCAAAACTACCATTCATTTACAAGGGCACTAGATTTCTGGTGATATACAGCAGGTTTAAGATTTTCTTAGAGTTTCTTGTTGCTCAAATGGGTTTCATTTCTGATATTTATTTATGTTTTCCTCGTCTTTACTGCTTGATTTTGCTCGCGAAAAAGTGTCACTCATAGTGGTTGAAATGTCACTCATAATTACACTGATTTTATGAAAGTGTCACACATAGCAACCTGAAACCTTGGCAGCTATGGGTCCAGTAGGCAATTTATTTATAAAAAATGGCAAAGTAACATTGCCCCAAAGGGGAGCGACCCTTGCCTAAGGGGCCGCTCCCCAAACAGTTGTCCATTTAAAAAATCCCTGGCGTCTAGTGGGCATTCCTGCTGCACGATCGCACGATCGTGCAGCAGGAATGCACAAAGAGGCATCGGGGAAAGGAAAACACTTTCCTTTCCCCCGATGCCTCTTTGTTTGAATCTCCCCCTCCCCAGAGCCAAAACTCACCTCTTTCTTCCCCGACGCGCTGAAAGCAAATGGCTTCCAGCGCGTCGGGGAAGAAAGGGAAACCTTCAATGACGTGTACGGGGGGCGGGGTGAGGCAGGGGAAGGGCTTCCCCTGCCTTCCCCGGTAAAAACACCCAGATCGGCGTCCCACGGGGGGAGCGCCAGCGCTTCCCCCGTGGGTGGGTGCCATGACGAGCTGGACTCGTCATGAGCACACGCCCACTGTGTGCCATGACGAGTCCAGCTCGTCATGAGCACCGAAGGGGTTAAGAGGCAATGTGTAAAGTATTTTGCAGCGCTTCAAACAGTAACACAGTGAGAACACCACAAAAAAGACTCTGCATTAGTTTAGAAATATAGATTATGATTTTATAAGTAAAACATTACCAAAATGACAAAAATATAATAAGTAGAAGTCGTGATATGAATTTTCAAAGATAAAATGTAAAAATAGTGCGTGCAAGCAGTAAGCATCTATGGGGGTTATCTGATTGTGCTGCACTGGTGCAAAGTCAAGAGATCAGGCCAACCGTGATGGAGCGTGGTCCAGCTACAGGAGCCACACAAGGCATGCTAAACAAAGTACCTTGATCCTGGTCCCAACTGCGAGATGGCGGGGTGCAGCTGAGCGATGCATCGGTGTCGATCCCGCAGTCAAGGTGATGTATCGATTTTCTTCATGCAGTGATGGTAATGCGCCCATTCCGAAGATGATGCGTTGAGTCGAAAGGCATTGGTTCCATAGACGATGTGCCGGGTTTCTCCACGCAGTCGAGGGGATGCATTGATCTTCCCACACTGCAGCGGCGGCGATGCAGCGGTTCCGAAGCATCAGTTCTGGAAGGCGATGCACTGGCTCTGAGTGCGATGTGCCAATTCTGATCCCTCAAAAGCGACAATGCACCAGTTCTGATCCCCTCAAACAGGAGATGTGTTGGTTCCACTGGAGCAAGCACCTGGGCCCACTTCCAATGGACCAGGCACAGGTGCAAGTGGTGAGGCTTTGATATCTCTGAGTATCAAAAACAGGAGGCAAGCCAACAAGCCCTTGGAGATCACTCTGGGTTCAAGCAGAGCCCAGTTCTTACTCAGCAGAGACAGAGGTACCAGGCAGCAGGGCAGCACAGCAGACAATCAGTTCTTCCAAAGCAGCAGTCCAGCAGAGTGACAGTCCTTGTAGCAGGTCAGCAGTCCCTCTTCCTAACAGAGTTTCTTTACAGGTCCAGACGTCTCTGATTTGGTGGGGTCAGAGACCCAGTACCTCTACCCAGTTGTGCCTTTGAAGTGGGGGTGACTTCAAAGAAAGGACTTTGAAGTGCACACTGGTCCTTTCTTCCTAGCCCTGGCTCCAGAATCACTACAGGGGGGTAATCAAACCTTTGTGTGGGGATAGTACACTGCCTATTCAGGTGTAAATGTCAGCTCCTCCCTCCCATCCTGCCCAGGATGAGCCATCAGTATGCAGATGGGCACTCAGACATACCCAACCTCCCTTTGTGTGTGGCTGTCTAGAGGTGATACACAAAGTCAAGCTGTCACCCACCCCAGATGTGTATTGAAGACAGGTTGCAGGCTCACAGAGCTTTAAGAGCAGAGAAATACCAATTTTCTAAAAGTGGTATTTCTAAAATAGTAATGTTAAACCCAACGTTACCAGTAAAGAGGATTTTTTATCATTAGCATTCCAATGATATAAAACATGACAGAGCTACTCCTTCTCAATCAGGAATTGCAGCTTAAAAGTGTAATAAGGAATTCTCAATGTTAACCTATGAGAGGAGTAGGCCTCAAAGTAGTGAAAAACGAATGTAGGTGTTTTTCCCTACCAGGACATGCAAAATGTAGAAGTACATGTCCTATCTTTTACTTACACAGGACCCTGTCCTATGGGCTACCTAGGGCCTACCTTAGGGGTGTCTTATGTGTCATAAAAGGGAAGTCTAAGGCTTGGCAAAACGTTTTAATGGCCAAGTCGACTTGGCAGTAAAACTGCACAAACAGGCTCTGCAGTGGCAGGCCTGAGACATGTTGAAAGAGCTACTTGTGTGGTTGGCATAATCAGTACTGTAGAGCCACTAGTAGCATTTAATTTATAGGCCCTGGGCACAAGCAGTGCACTCTACTAGGGATTTACAGATAAATAAATATCCTAATTGTAAACAATCAAATGTTGCCATGTTTAGGGGAGAAGCACACGCATTTTAGCACTGGTCAGCAATGGTAAAGTGCTCAGAGTCCTAAGGCCAACGAAAAGAATTCGCAAAAAGAGGAGGTAAGCAGGAAAAAAGTTTGGAGGAAGACCACCCCAAGGCTGACATGTCAAACATGCATGAAACTTTATTATTACTCCCCTAATATGTCAGATCTCATCATGTTGAGTGTATGGCTTTCACTGTCTGAAATCTTTAAAATGGGTCCTTTTTGGCTGTTGTGCAAGACTTTTTTCTTTCTTCCACGAAGATAGACTCTACGCCCTCCAACTGGGCACCGGTACAGGGTATTCACGTAAATCCAGTACACATGAAATTGCCCATGTGGCTTCCTTTTGGGGAATATTAGTATAAAGGGACTAAATGTCCATGGTTACCAACAACAAGTGCCTTCCATCATTTTTATAAAACGCATGCTGTCTCTTTCATATGACTTAGTCTTAGGTACCCATGGTTTTAGGAAATAATCAATATACTGACATTTACGTGATGTGCATGAACAACCGCTACAGGCGTCCAGTTGGTTCATGATAGCGCTTACTGAGATAGCAATGGGAAAGAACTATTTTCAGTTTGATAATCACTTCTATTTTCAAATTAAGTGCGCAGCCATGGGAGCAGGGTTTGCTCCTGATTTGGAGAACATGTTCATGGCTGATTTTGAAGAGAACTGTGTCTTCTTATCCAGTAACTACCTCCTGAAAAACATTAAACTTATGTTAAGATGCATTGATGATGTGTTCGTCATTTGGAGGGGGACTGAGGGCAGATTGCATGAGTTCCACACATGGGTCAATGCCTTTTTGAGTTACATTCAGTTCGCTGTGAATTACGATTCTACAGCCATTCCATTTTCATACCTATGAGTAGAAGACAAGAATATATATATGTCACTCTACAGAAAGCCAACTGAGAGAAACTCCCTATTCCAATACACCAGTAGTCATCCTACGAACTTGAGGGATAATCTACCTTTTGGTCAGTTTTTGCGTATCTGTCAAAATTGTACCAAAAGGTAAGATTATTTTAAGGAATCAGATACTCTCATCGAGAGACTAATTAACAGGGGCTATCCTAGACGGAAAGTAAAGCAAGTAAGAAAGAGGACTTGGCATAACCTGAGAGATGAATTACTTGAACCTCGCAAACGAGACAACGACCTTGATCGCACTATCTGTGTACATTTTCTCCAGCACGGTCAAAAAGATTGTACTAAAGCATTGGAATCTGATTGTAGACTACTTATCGAGCAAGCAAGTACCCCTGTTTTAATTTAAGAGAGGTATGAACTTTAATGATACATCAGTGAGAGGTAGCTTAGCCCCTCTACTCAAAACTACCTTGAATTCACAGTGGGGGTTATCCCCATCATGGACCATTTCAAATGTGGGCAATGCGTGGTATGTAAATGCAGTATCAATACTAAAGTGTTTTCCCACCACAATATTAAAATCAATCTGGACACTTTACTAATTGTAGCACTCAAGATGTTATATATGCTGTTTGGTGCCCATGTAAGCTGATATATATAGGTCAACCAACACAAAAAGTTAAAAGACAGATTTTACAGCATCAGAACAGAATTAAATGTGGAGTTATGGGACCGCAGTTGGCTGATCATTTCCAGCTTCTACACCACACACAGAGGGGCATACGTTGGCAAGTGATCGAGCAGGTGACAATGAGCCCTAGAGGGGGTGACATGTCAAATCTACGGTCACACAAAGAAAAGTGGATTGACAAATAGGACTCCATCACACATGGACTGAATACAGTGGAAGACTGCTGACAGGCATCATTTGCTTGACATGATTATATATGCCATTGAGCCTCTAAATACTAATTTATCCATTCCACAGAGTTGATAAGGCTTTTGCACGGTGTGTATTCTCAATACTGTTCAAGTTATTAACTAGCTTTTTTCTGCATTTTGACCTTTGACCTTGAACATTTTCCTACTGCACTCACTGGGGCATATTCTCAAGCCCCTATCGCCACGGGAACGTCACTTTTACTGACGTTCCTGTGGCGATAGGGTCAGCGCCTTATTCACAAGGCAGCGTTAAGCCACTTAACGTGGCTTTAAGCCACGTTAAGTGGCTTAACGCTGCCTTGTGAATAAGGCCCCTTTCACGCTAAACTTAGCGTAAAAGGGGCGTGCAGTGGGTGTTGCGGTGGGCGTTCCACCGCAACACCCATTGACTTCGACGCTGCCACCTATTCTCAAGGGCGGCGTTAATAGGTGGCAGCGCCGAACTTAAGACCAGGAAAATCCTGGTCTTAAGTTGGCGAAACAAGGAGAAATGCTTTATTTCTCCTCATTTTTGCTTTTTCCATGTGTGCTGCCTTGTGCAGCACACATGGAAAAAGCAAAATGCCATGGTTTGTTCATGTACAGAAAGGTGTCCCTTCCTGTACATGAACAAACCTTTTTAAAAATGCCATTTTGTAACTTTCATGTGTGCTGCACAAAGCAGCACACATGAAAGTTACAAAATGGTATTTTGGGATTGTTTATGTGCAGGAAGGGGCACCTTCCTGTACATAAATGTAAATGTAAATGTAGTAGTATTTGTATAGCGCCCGAATCGACCCCCGAAGGGGTATCTCAGGCGCTTGTACGCATACCGCCGTGGAACCCTTCCTGGCTTTTCCCTGTGAGATGCCCACTCCTGGGCACCCCCAAGGTGAAGCCAGGCATCCTAGCGTTGTGGGGGCCGTTGTGGAGATTAAGCAAGCTATTGCCCAGAGTTGCAGAGTGGGACCCATGATCAGAATAGGCACCGAGGCGAGAATTATCAGGTCCGAGGAAATTGAGCCCAAGACCCGCCGAGGCGGGAATTGAACCCTGGTCCCGGGCTAGACCTCTGCATCAGGGTCTGCCGCTCTAACCATTGAGCCACACTTCTCCACAAACAACCCTCCCCTGCACACAGACGCACTCTGGTGCAAGGGTTCCTGCGTTGGCGCTAAGTTGTGAAACTTAGCGCCATCGCAGGGGGAAATGCCAGGCTGCACCATATTCTTGAGAATAGGGTGCAGCCTCGCGTTTCCAAAGTGGCGGTGAGAGGCGTTAAGCCAAGGAGGCTAACGCCTCTCACCGCCACTTCATTGAGAATATCCCCCATTGTTTTTTGCCTCTTCACCGTCATTTAATTTCAATCAATCAGGCGTTTATTGAGCATGACTACTCACCTGTAAGGGTCTCAAGGTGCTGGGGGGGGGAGTACAGGTTCCAGTCCATCAAGGAGGGGGTCTGTCGAAGAGCCAGGTTTTGAGGTTTCTTGCGAAGATGGGGAGCGATGTTGTCTGTCTGAGGTGGAGCGGACGGGCATTCCAGGCTCTGGCCGCGAGGTAGGAGAAGGAGCGGCCTCCCGATCTGATCTTTCTGGTGCGGGGGACCACGGCGTAGGAGAACCGGGCTGATCGTAGGTTCCTTTGGGGTGCGTGGAATTTGAGTCGGCTGTTCATTTATGCTGGTCCGCTGTCGTGGAGGGCCTTGTGTGCGTGGGTGAGAATCTTGAAGGTGACTCTAGCCTCGAAGGGGAGCCAGTGGAGTGTGCTCAGGTGCTGGGAGATGTGGCAGTGTCTTAGCAGGTTGAGGACCAGTCTTGCGGCGGCATTCTGGATGTTCTGTAGCTTGCAGGTGAGGTTTTTGTTTAGTCCGGTGTAGAGTGCGTTGCCGTAGTCGCGTCTGCTGGTGACCAGGGCATGAGTGACGGTCTTTCTGTGTTCAAGGGGGATCCATTTGAAGGTCTTACGTAGGTGGCGGAGGGTGTGGAAGCAGGAGGACGAGACGGAGTTGATCTGGCAGTCCATTTTGAACTCGGAGTCCAGGGTGATTCCCAGGTTCCGTGCGTGGCCCATGGGGGTGGGTGGGCTTCTGAGGGCGGGGGGCCACCAGGTGTCATTCCAGGCGTCGGGGTTTGGGCCCATGATGAGTACTTCTGTTTTGTTGGTGTTTAATTGTAAATGCAAAAACAACAGTTGATGGACAGAATGCAGAACAATGTCATACATTCACCCCAGTACAGAGATCTGGGCCTAAATCCATCGTTTTTTTGCTCACCATGCCATTCCAGTTTGAACCCAGCCAAAATCAAATCAGTCTTGACCCTGTGCCTCATGGGAACAGTCCAGCCCGAACTGCCAAGCCAGGTCCTCCCTGGACTGGAAACAAGCATCCTAGGACCGGTTTCGGGGTTTCAACCCTCTTCAGCCAGGATAGCTTGATTCCAGTGGCATGGAGAGCACGGGACCCACGTCTGGGCATACCCGTCCCACTCGGGGTGACAAATGCAAAAACAACAGTTGAACTGGGGTGGTGGAGTGAGCTAAAGAATGATGATGGATTAAACCCAGATCATTTGACTGGGGGTGAGTGTTTGATTTGCTCTAACGCTCCGTCCATCATCCCCTTTGGTATCGCTTTGTTCACCCTAAGTTGGCAGAGTATGCCCAGACGTGGGTCCCTTGCTCACTTTGCCACTGGATTGAAGATAGCCTGGCTGATGAGGGTTTTGAACCCGAAACCGGTCCCAGGATGCTTGTTTCCGGTCCAGGGAAGACATGGCTTGGCAGTTCGGGCTGGACTGTTCCCATGAGGCACAGGGTCAGACTGATTTGCATATGGCCATGTCTGAACTGGGGTGGTGGAGTGAGCTAAAGAATGATGATGGATTAAACTCAGATCATTTGACTGGGGGTGAGTGTTTGATTTGCTCTAACGCTCCGTCCACCATCCCCTTTGGTATCGCTTTGTTCGCCCTAAGTTGGCAGGGTATGCCCAGACGTGGGTCCCTTGCTCACTTTGCCACTGGATTCAAGATAGCCTGGCTGATGAGGGTTTTGAACCCGAAACCGGTCCCAGGATGCTTGTTTCCGGTCCAGGGAAGACATGGCTTGGCAGTTCGGGCTGGACTGTTCCCATGAGGCACAGGGTCAGACTGATTTGCATATGGCCATTTCTGAACTGGGGTGGTGGAGTGAGCTAAAGAATGATGATGGATTAAACCCAGATCATTTGACTGGGGGTGAGTGTTTGATTTGCTCTAACGCTCCGTCCATCATCCCCTTTGGTATCGCTTTGTTCGCCCTAAGTTGGCAGGGTATGCCCAGACGTGGGTCCCTTGCTCACTTTGCCACTGGATTCAAGATAGCCTGGCTGATGATGTTTTTGAACCCGAAACCGGTCCCAGGATGCTTGTTTCCGGTCCAGGGAAGACATGGCTTGGCAGTTCGGGCTGGACTGTTCCCATGAGGCACAGGGTCAGACTGATTTGCATATGGCCATGTCTGAACTGGGGTGGTGGAGTGAGCTAAAGAATGATGATGGATTAAACCCAGATCATTTGACTGGTGGTGAGTGTTTGATTTGCTCTAACGCTCCGTCCATCATCCCCTTTGGTATCGCTTTGTTCGCCCTAAGTTGGCAGGGTATGCCCAGACGTGGGTCCCTTGCTCACTTTGCCACTGGATTCAAGATAGCCTGGCTGATGAGGGTTTTGAACCCGAAACCGGTCCCAGGATGCTTGTTTCCGGTCCAGGGAAGACATGCCTTGGCAGTTCGGGCTGGACTGTTCCCATGAGGCACAGGGTCAGACTGATTTGCATATGGCCATGTCTGAACTGGGGTGGTGGAGTGGGCTAAAGAATGATGATGGATTAAACCCAGATCATTTGACTGGGGGTGAGTGTTTGATTTGCTCTAACGCTCCATCCATCATCCCCTTTGGTATCGCTTTGTTCACCCTAAGTTGGCAGGGTATGCCCAGACGTGGGTCCCTTGCTCACTTTGCCACTGGATTCAAGATAGCCTGGCTGATGAGGGTTTTGAACCCGAAACCGGTCCCAGGATGCTTGTTTCCGGTCCAGGGAAGACATGGCTTGGCAGTTCGGGCTGGACTGTTCCCATGAGGCACAGGGTCAGACTGATTTGCATATGGCCATGTCTGAACTGGGGTGGTGGAGTGAGCTAAAGAATGATGATGGATTAAACCCAGATCATTTGACTGGGGGTGAGTGTTTGATTTGCTCTAACACTCCGTCCACCATCCCCTTTGGTATCGCTTTGTTCGCCCTAAGTTGGCAGGGTATGCCCAGACGTGGGTCCCTTGCTCACTTTGCCACTGGATTCAAGATAGCCTGGCTGATGAGGGTTTTGAACCCGAAACCGGTCCCAGGATGCTTGTTTCCGGTCCAGGGAAGACATGGCTTGGCAGTTCGGGCTGGACTGTTCCCATGAGGCACAGGGTCAGACTGATTTGCATATGGCCATGTCTGAACTGGGGTGGTGGAGTGAGCCAAAGAATGATGATGGATTAAACCCAGATCATTTGACTGGTGGTGAGTGTTTGATTTGCTCTAACGCTACGTCCATCATCCCCTTTGGTATCGCTTTGTTCGCCCTAAGTTGGCAGGGTATGCCCAGACGTGGGTCCCTTGCTCACTTTGCCACTGGATTCAAGATAGCCTGGCTGATGAGGGTTTTGAACCCGAAACCGGTCCCAGGATGCTTGTTTCCGGTCCAGGGAAGACATGGCTTGGCAGTTCGGGCTGGACTGTTCCCATGAGGCACAGGGTCAGACTGATTTGCATATGGCCATGTCTGAACTGGGAGTGGTGGAGTGAGCTAAAGAATGATGATGGATCAAACCCAGATCATTTGACTGGGGGTGAGTGTTTGATTTGCTCTAACGCTCCGTCCACCATCCCCTTTGGTATCGCTTTGTTCGCCCTAAGTTGGCAGGGTATGCCCAGACGTGGGTCCCTTGCTCACTTTGCCACTGGATTCAAGATAGCCTGGCTGATGAGGGTTTTGAACCCGAAACCGGTCCCAGGATGCTTGTTTCCGGTCCAGGGAAGACATGGCTTGGCAGTTCGGGCTGGACTGTTCCCATGAGGCACAGGGTCAGACTGATTTGCATATGGCCATTTCTGAACTGGGGTGGTGGAGTGAGCTAAAGAATGATGATGGATTAAACCCAGATCATTTGACTGGGGGTGAGTGTTTGATTTGCTCTAACGCTCCGTCCATCATCCCCTTTAGTATCGCTTTGTTCGCCTAAGTTGGCAGGGTATGCCCAGACGTGGGTCCCTTGCTCACTTTGCCACTGGATTCAAGATAGCCTGGCTGATGATGTTTTTGAACCCGAAACCGGTCCCAGGATGCTTGTTTCCGGTCCAGGGAAGACATGGCTTGGCAGTTCGGGCTGGACTGTTCCCATGAGGCACAGGGTCAGACTGATTTGCATATGGCCATGTCTGAACTGGGGTGGTGGAGTGAGCTAAAGAATGATGATGGATTAAACCCAGATCATTTGACTGGTGGTGAGTGTTTGATTTGCTCTAACGCTCCGTCCATCATCCCCTTTGGTATCGCTTTGTTCGCCCTAAGTTGGCAGGGTATGCCCAGACGTGGGTCCCTTGCTCACTTTGCCACTGGATTCAAGATAGCCTGGCTGATGAGGGTTTTGAACCCGAAACCGGTCCCAGGATGCTTGTTTCCGGTCCAGGGAAGACATGCCTTGGCAGTTCGGGCTGGACTGTTCCCATGAGGCACAGGGTCAGACTGATTTGCATATGGCCATGTCTGAACTGGGGTGGTGGAGTGGGCTAAAGATTGATGATGGATTAAACCCAGATCATTTGACTGGGGGTGAGTGTTTGATTTGCTCTAACGCTCCATCCATCATCCCCTTTGGTATCGCTTTGTTCACCCTAAGTTGGCAGGGTATGCCCAGACGTGGGTCCCTTGCTCACTTTGCCACTGGATTCAAGATAGCCTGGCTGATGAGGGTTTTGAACCCGAAACCGGTCCCAGGATGCTTGTTTCCGGTCCAGGGAAGACATGGCTTGGCAGTTCGGGCTGGACTGTTCCCATGAGGAAAAGGGTCAGACTGATTTGCATATGGCCATGTCTGAACTGGGGTGGTGGAGTGAGCTAAAGAATGATGATGTATTAAACCCAGATCATTTGACTGGTGGTGAGTGTTTGATTTGCTCTAACGCTCCGTCCATCATCCCCTTTGGTATCGCTTTGTTCGCCCTAAGTTGGCAGGGTATGCCCAGACGTGGGTCCCTTGCTCACTTTGCCACTGGATTCAAGATAGCCTGGCTGATGAGGGTTTTGAACCCGAAACCGGTCCCAGGATGCTTGTTTCCGGTCCAGGGAAGACATGGCTTGGCAGTTCGGGCTGGACTGTTCCCATGAGGCACAGGGTCAGACTGATTTGCATATGTCCATGTCTGAACTGGGGTGGTGGAGTGAGCTAAAGAATGATGATGGATTAAACCCAGATCATTTGACTGGGGGTGAGTGTTTGATTTGCTCTAACGCTCCGTCCATCATCCCCTTTGGTATCGCGGTGTTTAATTGTAGGCAGCTGTTTTTCATCCATTTGGCGACGGCTTCCGTGCCTACTCGAAAGTTGTGTCTGGCGGTGTTGGGTTCGTTGGATAGGGAGAGGATGAGTTGAGTGTCGTCTGCGTATGACACAATGTTGAGTCCGTAGGTTCTGACGATGGGGGCGAGCAGAGCCATGTAGACGTTGAATAGCGTAGGGCTGAGGGAGGACCCCTGGGGGACTCCGCAGGTGGTTTGTGTAGAGTCCGAGAGGAAAGGGTGGAGTCTTACCCGCTGCGTTTTACCGGAGAGGAAGGAGCTGATCCAGTCGATGGCCTTGCCCTGGATCCCTGCGTCGTGGAGTCTGCGTATTAGGGTGCGGTGAGATACTGTGTCGAACGCCGCTGAGAGGTCGAGGAGGATGGGGGCTACTGTTTCTCCTTTGTCCAGTAGGGTGCGGATGTCGTCTGTTGCGGCGAGGAGGGCGGTTTCCGTACTGTGGCTTTTTCTGAAGCCGGATTGGGAGGAGTTGAGGAAGTTGTGCTTCTCGATGAATGTGGCGAGTTGGCTGTTGATAGCTTTCTCGATGACTTTCGCTGGGAACGGGAGCAGGGAGATGGGTCTGTAGTTTTTGAGGTCGGTGGGGTCCTCCGAGGGTTTCTTCAGGAGGGGGTTGACCATGGTGTGTTTCCAGTCGTCAGGGAACGAGGCGGTCGCCAGGGAGCAGTTGATGGTGTGGCGAAGCATGGGTGCGATGGTGTCGGCGACTCTGTTGAAGATGTGTTGGGGGCAGGGGTCCGTGGGGGCCCCAGAGTGGATTGACTTTATTGTCTTCAGGGTGTCTTCGGTGGTGAGGGCTGTCCAGTTGTCAATCGCTGGCTTCATGGTGTCGGGGGTGGTTGGTGAGGGTTCAGTGTGTTGGTTGTCTTCGTCAAAGTTGTCGTAGATGCTCTTGATTTTGTGGTGGAAAAAGGTGCTGAGTTTGTCGCAGAGGTCTTATGAGGGAGGGATGTCAGTAGACTCGCTGGTGGGTTGGGCGAACTCATTGATGATGTTGAAGAGTTCTTTGCTGTTGTGCGCGTTTGTGGAGATTCTGTCTTCAATCGCTTTTTTCCTCGTTTTTCTGATGAGTTGGTGGTGGGCGTTGGTAACGGCTCTGAAGTTGTTGTGGGCTTCTGTGGATTTGGTGTTCCTCCAGGCCTTTTCGAGGCGGCAGCAAGTGTGTCTGGACTCTTGAAGTTCGGTGGTAAACCATCTGGCTTTCTTGGTGTGGGTGTTGTTGTTTTTCTTGAGGGGGGCTATGGTGTTGGCGCTGTCGGAGATCCATCTGTGCTGGGTTCAGGCTGCGGTGTTGGGGTCGTCGTTTTCCGCAATGGTTGGGGTGGAGTTGCTGAGTGAGGAGGTAAGCTGGTCGTCGGTGATTCTGGTCCAGTTTCTTCGTGGGAGCAGGTGCTGGTGTCTGTGGATGGTGGGTGTTCTGAAGGTGAAGAGGACGCATCGATGGTCAGTCCATGGGAGTTCGGTGGTGTGGCTGAAGGTGATGGAGTTTCCCGTTGTGAAGAGGGGGTCGAGGGTGTGTCCTGCTGAGTGCGTGGGTTCGGTCACGATCTGGCAGAGTCCAATGTTTTGGAGGTTGTCCAGGAGGGATGTGGTGTTGGGGTCCAGTTGGTTGTCGAGGTGGAAGTTGAGGTCTCCCAGCAGGGTGTAGTTGGTAGATGTGATGGCATGCGGGGAGATGATGTCCATGATGGAGTTGGCGAAAGGTCCGCGGGGTCCAGGGGGTCGGTAGATGAGGGTTCCTCTGAGGGTGGTGGTAGGGATGGCCAGTATCTTGAAGTGAAGGTGTTCCATCAGGTCTGTGGGCTCATCGGGCAGTGTGCTCAGGCGGAGGGTGGATTTGTGGACGATGGCAATTCCTCCTCCCGGGCGGGTGGGGCGGTCCTTCCTGGAGATCTTGTATCCTTGGGGAATGGCGATGGCGATGTCCGGTCCCGAGATGGTGTTGGTCCAGGTTTCGGTGAAGAACGCTACGTCCGGGGTGGTGCTGTCGAGGAGGTCCCAGATTTTGGTGGTGTGTTTGTGGAGGGATCGGACATTGAGGAGGATGCATTGCAGGGCCTTCGGTTCGGTTGTGTTCTTAGGAGCGGGTTGTGCTGGGTCCGTGTTCCTGGCGGTGTTGTAGGTGTGCCGGCAGCGGTGGCAGCTGAAGGGTCCGTGGGTGTCGGCCAGTGACGCTAGCTTACAGTTGTTGTTGCGGCCTGGGTTGAGTGCCGCTGGTTCGTAGCGTTGGCGGTGTGGAGGTCCAGGGTTCCTGGCGCTGGTCGCAGTCGGGTCACGGACGGGCCCAGACGACCAGCGGCGCAGCCGCGCAGCGGCCGCCTTTAAGTAGGGGTCGGTAGGGCTGGACAGCTGGGAGGCGGTAGCGGGAGGGGAACTGGAATGGGCCGGTCGTACGGGGGGGAAGGGCCGCAGGGGCAGCAGCGGCGGGGAAAAAACGAGCGGAAATGGGCCTAAAAAAGAGGAAAGACTGGAATAGGGCAGAAAAAGTGCAAGAAAAGTGGAGGAAAGGCACAGAAGGAGAGTGAAAGGGGGAGATTGAAATGAGGGAAAAACGAGTGAAAATGGAGGAAAGACACAGAAGTAGAGTGAAAGGGGGAGATTGAAATGAGGGAAAAACGAGTGAAAACGGAGAGAAAAAGCGGAGCGAGAGAAAGGAGACAGAGGTCCACTGGACCACCAGGGATGAGGCGCAGGTAAAACCTGCGTGTGGAGGAGGGCCTCGAACACCAACACTCAAGAGTACAGGGCCTCGGGGGAAGGCCTCACTTAATGGTGGAGCTGCGAGGGAGGGAGAGCAATTTTACTGACAATGAGTCAGTGGTCTTGCTCACCTGTCCCCGCAGGGGCCGCCATTAAGTAGGGGTCGGGGAGGGCTGGACAGCTGGGAGGCAGGAGCGGGGAGGGGAACTGGAATGGGTCAGTCTTGCATGGGGGAGGGTCCGCAAGGGCAGCAGCGGCGGGGAAATACGGGAGGAAAAGGGACGAAAAAAGAGGTAAGAGTGGAATAGGGCAGAAAAAGTGCAAGAAAAGTGGAGGAAAGACACAGAAGGAGAGTGAAAGGGGGAGATTGAAATGAGGGAAAAACAAGTGAAAACGGAGGAAAGACACAGAATGAGAGTGAAAGGGGGAGATTGAAATGAGAGAAAAACGAGTGAAAACGGAGGAAAGACACAGAAGGAGAGTGAAAGGGGGAGATTAAAATGAGGGAAAAACGAGTGAAAACGGAGAGAAAAAGCAGAGCGAGAGAAAGGAGACAGAGGTCCACTGGACCACCAGGTATGAGGCGCAGGTAAAACCTGCGGGTGGAGGAGGGCCTCGAACACCAACACTCGAGAGTGCAGGGGCTCGGGGAAGGCCTCACTTAATGGTGGAGCTGCGAGGAGGGAGAGCAATTTCACTGACAATGAGTCAGTGGTCTAGAGCTTTCCAGCAACCTACTTCCAATCTATTTTTAATTTTATGGCCCCAGACTTTGTGTTTGGGTTCGATGCAATGTCTGCACTGTTTATTGGGTCTGTTCTGTTTGAAGAACAGGCGAGCAAGCGCGCCTCACACTTGAAATATGCACCTATTTTTTTCTGAAAATACAATTTGTTGTGATACAATATTTCGTATTTGCTTATTTTGTGTGAGCCACCCACTATCGACCTTTGAACAGTGCTTGTGAACATTTTTGAAAAAATAAATGTTTGATTTGCTTCTGGTGAGTTACTATTTTTCACTAAAGTCTCAGTATATTGTATTCTATTATAATGGTTAATTAGGTCATTGATTCTTTAGAAGTAATCTGGTATTTTAACTCCTTTGTGAACAACAGCTTTTGATTATTGAAGGTCAAAAATGTTTCTCCTTTCCTTTTCTCTACAGAATCAGTTTTAAAAGTGTTAGAATTTGATAAACTCATATTACTAGATTTATCACTCCATATTGGTTGTAGCTATCCTCTTTTCCAGTAGCGTTATCAAACAAATTGTATTATTGGAAATATTACTCTTTCTAGGTGCTACCTTGTTTTTTGATCCTGATGATGACCCTTACTAAATAAGTTTAATTGGGGCGAAACATTGACAAAATAGACTAGAGAACTGATTTTAATTATGATGTGGTACAGTATACTCTGATTCGGAGTTGTGTTGTCGAAATGTGTATTCATATCAGCCCTTAGTTTTGCACATATGCCTTGCATAAAGCACCCATGCACTTTAGTTCACTAATTCACTTTGACTGCCATTTTAATTGGATCACCTTACTATGATGTAATGTCTTTATGATGTAATGTTTTCATATATACTCATATATATTTATATATTTTCTACGTCTAAAGCGAGGAAACTGGATTTGATTCCTTATAAAACCAATCAATTGATGGTTCTTTAGGTTTCGCAGAGGAAGTTGAGGCCTACACTTCCCCCGAGGGGACCAGTGTTTTGTATTATTATACATTTCAAAAGTTAGCATTGAACATGGAACTTACACAAGAATGTAAAGTGATGAAACCTTTGACAGGATTCCACCGATTGCAGCAGGAAGCAGAATGCCACTAAATCCACTTGCTGGAGTCACCATTTCTGAGAACCACATTAAGAAGTAAGTTACGTTCATTATTATGATTTGGGGTGGATGTAATTCATGTAATTTGCTGTAGCGTAATTACGTGAAATTACAGCAAAATGATATGAGGTTATGCGGAAACACACGGGAAGCGTACACCAGCAATTAGCACTGTTTTCATAGAGCAAAATGCACCCTTGTACCCAAAATGGATCTGAGGATGCATTTTGCACTAAGAAAATAGGGCTATGAGAACATGAACAGCAGCAGCCATCAGCCGCTTGCGTTTTGTACATTATTTGTTCCAGTGCTCCTGCATTAGGATTTTGGTGTCATACTACGCATAGTTACGTGAACCGGTGTAATCGGATATTTTCCAGTAATTTCTTGTCAAAAGAGTAATGCACAATTACTGAAACTACTCCAAGTACTTCAGCGTAATTAAATTTTCACTTAGGCCTAATTAATATTCTCAGGCAGATTTGTCAGGAACAGTGTAACTTTGTAAGCTGCACTACAATTTCCTCTAAATTAGCAGGAAAAATATCCTGATCCACAATTCTATAGCTGATCCAGTGGCGGCTCGCACAGGTATCGCTGCGGGGCGGTGAGGCGGGGCGGGGCTGGGTGGGAGCATAGTGGAGTGTGACATACGACAGGAACGTTTAGAGTAAATAAATAAATAAACAAAAGCACTTACTTTGGGCTTGCAGCATCGCCAACTCGGCGATGCTGCAAGCGCAAATTAAGTGCTAAAACATAGTAAAATAAATTGTGACAATGTAAAATAAATTATAAAAATTTTCATTTAATACATATACTATTCCCCCTGCAATTTATACAAAAGTCGGCAAAGTGTTGTACTAAAGATGCATAAAATGTACCACTCCCACTACACGCAATGCAACAATAGGAAAACTGTTACATTACAGAGAGTAAAATGTACTATTCCCACTCCAGGCAGTGCAATTGTAGGGAAAGTGTTGGATTGCAGAGGGGTCAAATTTACTATTCCAAGTCCAATAACTACAACAGTAGGGAAGGTGTTGGAGTTGCAGAGGAGTTAAATTTACTATTCCCACTCCAATGAGTGCAACAGCAGGGAAAGTGTTGGATTGCAGAGGGGTAAAATTTCCCACTCCAGTCAGTGCAAAAGTAGGGAAAGTGTCAGATTGTGGAGGGATAAAACTTACTATTCCCACTCCAGTCACTGCAACAGGATGGAAAGTGTTGAATTGCGGACGAGTAAAATTTCCTATTCCCACTCCAATGAGTGCAACAATAGAGAAAGTGTTGAATTGCGGAGGGGTAAACTTTGCTACTCCAGTCAGTGCATCAGTAGGGAAAGTATTGGATTGCGAAGGGGTAAAATTTACTCTTCCCACTCTAATAAGTGCAACAGTAGGGAACATGTTGGATTGTGGGGGGAGGGTAAAATTTACTATTCCCACTCCAGTCACTGCAACAATAGAAACAAACAATTTACACAGTATAATAATTTCAAAAACATAGTTAACTAATAACAATATAAGTATGTAAAAAAGGAATACAAATATATCTTATATTAAAAATTAAATAAAATAAAAACATATTACAATGCTAAATACATAGCATAAACAACTACAAATATTATAACTAAAATTAAAAATTAGTTTTCATTTAAATAAATAATTTTATTTAAAAACTAATATTAACAAAATAATGTTTATTAAATAATTTTATTTTAGTTACTTCCCACCCTTTACCCCTACAAAACTCACAACTTGCACCTAAAACGACTTGAAAAACAAATTATTCACATTATTAACATAAATATTTATCAATAACTAATTATCATTAATTAAAAATTAATTATTACTTCATTTTAATTAATTTACTTCATACAATATACCCACACAAAACACACAACACGCTCCCAAAATTTAACTTAACAAAAAATGAATTACACAATTGACATAATACATTATCAATTTAATAATAAATATCAATAAAAAAATGTATGAATACTTAATTAAGATTCATTTACTTCCCACCCTATACCCCTACAAATCCCACAACCCACACCTAAAATGTAAGTAAAAAATGTTTTATTGCACAATGAACATAATTAATTATCCATTAAATAACTATTATCAATTCAAAACTAAATATTAATTACTTATAATTAATTTATTTCCCACCCTGTACCCCTATAAATCCCACAACGCATGCCTAAAATAAAAAATAAAAAAATAATTACACAATTAACATAATGAATTATCAATTACATAATTAATATTAGGTAGCAACTAATTATTAATGAATTAAAATTAATTTACTCCTCAACCTGTACCCCTTTAAATCTGAGAAAGCAAAATATCTGTAAAGATAAACAAAGGATGAACACACATGAGAACTTGAGAGTGGCAGCTTTATTTGCCAAATAACTGCAGTTGAGATAGCTCACAGTGAAGACTGCAGAGAGATCTGATTACACAAAGAAGAATCAGCCTTTATATACAGTTGTGGAACCTTTAGACATGTTAATCATTAACATGAGCACTGCTGCATGAGCATTTCACAAATATGTCTACGTGTACATTTGCTCTATACGTGATTGCAATGACACACATGATCGTGCTAATATTAGCCAATTTCCTTCGTTACTGCCTCCTGAACTACAGCTTGAGTCCAGTATCTTGTTTTTGTCAAAGAAGCATTGTTTGATGTACTCAGCAGATGCCCATTCTCTCTGCTTTCTACGCACAATTTCTTCACATGATATTTGCCATGAACAAACACTTTATCCAAGCAGGAGCAGAGCAGATTGGCATGTTCAAATGAAAGAGCTATTTCTAAGAATCAACTCACTGAACTGGCTTTTGTACACAAGTGAAGGTTAGTGAGCCATTTCTCAGAATTTAGCAAGGACCGGCAACTGAAACGTACACAGTACATCTTCAATCCATTTGTTTCTTGCTGAATTTCAGCCAGTTTATTTTAACCATTTGTGCAACATAGAGCTGTACCTGATAAGTGAGCACATATTATTTTTTAAGCAGGTTACACACAGAAATTAATGCAAAACTATAGTTCACTTTAATTTATCCATTCACCAATGGAGCTAATTAATTTTTTCATCTTTCACAAACCCCACAACCGCACCTAAAATTAAAACGTGTTTTTACACAATTAACATAATTATTTATCAATTAAATAAATAATATTAATTAACAACTAATTATTAATTAATTAGAATTAAATTACTTCCCACCCTGTAACCTTATAAACCCCACAACCTGCACCTAAAATGTAACAAAAAAAATGTATTGCACAATTAACATAATTAATTATCAATTAAATAAATGATGTTAATTAAAAACTAACTATTAATTTATTATAATTAAATTACTTCCCACCCTGGACCCCTATAAACCCACAACCCTCTAAGCTACTAAAAATCACAAAAAATTATTTTTATTTAATTTAATACCTACTAAAAATGTAACAACTATATTAAAAAAACATTAACAATAATTATGCAAAAAGGTTACATCATATACATTTAAAATATATACTAAAATACATAACAATAATGAAAATACAATATTACAAACTATGACCCCCATTACAATGCCAGTCCGACGAGTGTCCGACCGGCATTGTGTTGAAAACAGGACCACCCGACAAGGAGTCGGCGGTCCCGCTTCCCTAATTAGGATGCGACCGCCTTCACGGCAGTCAGAAAATGCATATTTTCTATTGCAGGTTGTGCTGGTTGTGCAGGTTGTGCTGCGAGCTGCAGCACAAGCTGCAAAAAGAAATATGCACTTTTTAAACATCCCTGTACCGTATGGCAGGCACAGCATGCAAGCATGTTTAGGGAGGCATCATAGCGGAGTGCCACGGGGGGAAGAGGTCCCGGCTCAGCCAGGATGGCTCAGGCCCCCAAAGTAACTTTCTATCTGCCTTTTCATGGCAGTCGGACCGCCATGAAAGGGCAGGCGGAAAGCAAAATCATAATTCCGATAGAGGAGCCAGGGCTGACTACCCTGCCATTTAGGAATTACTTTTCCGACCACCGCCCCTACGGGCTCCATGAGCCCATCGGAAGCTGAGCTGAATTCCCCCATGGGTCTCCCTCCGACCGTCAGTATCGTTATATGGCAGTCGGACGGAAACCACTGATCTCGGACGGAAAGCCTCCAACGAGCTGTCAGATGGCTTTCTGCCCGACATCATATTGAGGCCCATTATTTTTATAAAATCGATATTACTTACCTTAAAATTGATATTCTTGACAACGATATTCTTGCAGATGATATTTCCATATCACAATATTTTGGACACAATATTTTGGTAGGATGATATTTTCATTTCAATATTTTGTCTGAATACAGTTGGGATTGCCAGAATGGGTCTGTATGACCTCAAGGTCCAAGGCTGCCCGGGAAGGGAATTAAGGGCGACTGGAGCCTGGACGAATGACCCAGACAGCTGTCAAGAAGGACAGGGTCAAGGGTCTTGAGAAACCAGCCTCTGATATTCCCATGATTGAGATTGACCGGGCACCTGAAAAGGATGCCCCTTAACCAACTAGGGAGGTCAATGTCGCCCTGGTGACCTGCCTGAATTTGCTGTTGGCAAGATGAGGGTGGGCCCATCAGGAAGGAATTCTGCAAATATATGAGTGCCCCACTCTAGAGGGCTTGAGTTGGGAAACTGAGGCCCAGGCAGCAGGTGCCACCTCTGGTGATCACCTGATCTATTGAGAGAATGACCTCCTATATAGTGAGCCTAAGACTCCTGGATCTGGGGCAGCCCATATACTGGTGGCGCCCCAGTGTTACAGGACCTTCCTATTGGTTATGGCACATGACATACCCCTGGCAGGAAATCTAGGGCAAGACAACACCTTTGCCAGGCTTGTTGCCCACTTCTATTGGCCCCGGATGAAGGCGGCCTCAGAAGCATTCTGTAGGTCCTCTCCCACCTGCCAAGCCAGTGGCAAGCCAGGTATAAAGCTCAAAGCTCCCCTAACCCCATTACCAGACGTTGGCACTCCCTTTGAGAGGGTAGGCATCAACATCATTGGATCCTTGGACCCCAAGACAGCTTTAGACAACAGGTCTTGGTGGACCACCGCACTCGCTACCCAGAGGCCAACCCTCTGAGGTCAGTGACTGCATCTACGGGGGCCAGGGCTCTGATGGGGATTTTTTCCCGTGTGGGGCTCCCCAAAGAGATAGTGTCTGATAGAGGCACTAACTTCATGTCAGTGTACATGGAGTCCATGTGGGATGAGTGTGGAGTAACTTATAAGTTCTCCCCACTCTATCCCCCCAAACAAGCGGTCTTTTGGAGAGAATCAACAAGACCTTGAAGGGCATGATAATGGGCCTGCCTGAGCCCATGAGATGTTAGTGGGATGTCCTCCTTCCATGCCTTTTCTTTATCTACAGGGAGGTGCCACAGAAGGTAGTGGGGTTTAGCCCCTTTGAACCACCCTGTTAGGGGACCTGCCAGCCTGTGAAAGAGGGGTGGGAGCAATCTCTCAGGAAACCTCCTCAGAATGTGGCCAACTACATGCTGGCCGACCGCTTGTGGAAGAAGGCAAAAAGCAACCTTGTGGCCAGTCAGGAGGTTATTGTTAGGTTTGAAAATCCTAGTTTCGCTATACACTTGTTCTACATTATATTAGGTTAGCTGTGTGCGGCTAAATTAGACATCATTCGTATCCACGTCATGCAACCCACTGAGTTATCCCTGCAATGTGCGAGCTTCAGTTAGCGAGTGTGACTCCATTTTGAATTTCATAATCCCTATTAGGCTGTGTCTGTACTAGGCCTCATCATTCCTATTGCTTGCCTCAGCAGAACACTGTATTCAGTTATTATTTTCTTTTCTGTTCAAGGTTGCCTTCTGACTTACTAATGAATAGACCATTCTGCCCTCGCATATCTATCCTTGTGAGTAGCTCTGCTCCCACTTTAGGAGACGCCGAAACCCAGCATGGCAACCTTGAGATAGTGATAGCATGTACCCATCTAGCAGGTGGTAGCCCATCCTTCTGTGCCTATGCATTGCAGAATGTTGGGGGGCTAGTCCCTCGGCAGACATCTTAGGGTGCAGGTCAGATTGGACTCCTCTGAAGAGTATTGCTAATAAACAACTGTTTGTATTCTCTACTGTCTGACCGACTCTTCATTTTGTGGAAGGCGATTAGGAGGTTGTAAATAACCCGGGTGGCCCTTTTTGGGCCACTTCCTTCAGTTGGCGCCCGAACAGGGACTCCGCAAGGTGACCCAACTTGCCCGTAATCGGGTTGTAGGGTCGGGTGGTGTCCGGTCGGTCGGGCGGATCGGGGATCCCCACACGATAAGAGCCCGGTTCTCTTGCCTGCCCCGCCCGTCTGATCAGGCGACTCCTCGTCTAGTGGTCAGCGGCTGGGGTCCTGAGAAGGCGGAATCTTGGATTTGACCGTTTGGTCCGAAGAGTCAGCAGTGGAGAATAATATTGCTTGACCTTAGTGCACCAGGTGAGTGACTTGAATTCTTGGAAAATGTGGTGCCATGGTTGAACGGCACGAGCCTACGGGCTATGTCTGGTACAGTCTCCGGACTGGCTTGTCTTGATCTTGGAGGGTTTGCGGACCCTTAAAAGACACAGAGTGTTTGTGAACAGTCTACCAGGCCAACTGGAAATTTGGCCCATTCTTGTAAAGGTCTGGGGCTGTTTGCGAACAATCTGCCAGGCCAACTGGAAATTCGGCTTATTCTTGAAAAGGTCTGGGGCTAGAACCTGTCTTCTTGTTTTGGGTACAGTCTTTGGACTGTCTTGTCTTGGTACAGTCTGCGGACTGCAGGGTGCGGTTTTCGGACTGCTTCGATTTGGTTTTGGACCGTTTTGTTGGTTGGTGTTATATTTGTCCATTTGGGATAGTGCGTGTGTCTTATATTAAGATGCCTTGTCTAAGCAAGTTAGGGTGTTTTGGATGTCGGTGTTGTTCCACTGAAGCTCAATTGGAAGAGAGGCAGCCTGCGCCTCCAGAGGGTACCCCAAACTTTGATGTATACGTCAAGCATAGCATTGGCCCTATTATGTTTATCACGTTGTGGAATAAATATATGAGGGACAACGCTGATTTACAGTGGCTGCTTACTGGCACATTTGTTGAACAAAAGTGAAATTACTTGCAGGACAAATTGTTCGCCAAAAAGAGCAGGCAGTCGATGTTTGATTCTCTGAGGACATGGCAGAAGGAAGCGAAGCAATGACGTATGAGAGCAGAGAAGCAAGCCCGGAGGGGACAGATGCAAACAATAACACAGAAAGCAATGGCCTATGAAAGAGAAAAGATCGAGAAAGGCATAGTGTGCGCAGATAGGAAGTTTCGATTGCAGAGTGATAAATGTTATGTTGCTAGAGAGGAAGGTGACGTTTTCGTTGAGGAGTTATTGGATTCTCGACCCCCACCTCCTTATGCCCCCGAACGGATATATCCCATAATCCCAACACCTCAGTCTTCGGCCTCTGGTTCTGCTATTCCTACTCTTCCTGTTTCTAGCTCTACTGCTTCGGCCCCGGCCCCGTCTGCTTCTTCCCCACTTTTGCAAGTTACAGGGGCGGGAGCCGTCAGTTCCCCTATTCTGTCTCCTGACTCTGTACCTGTGGTCATGCCTTCTTTTACTCCTGCAACACAGTCTTTTTTCACGATGGTACCTGTTTCTTCTTCTGCTCTTTCCCCTCCAAATGTTTTACCTCAGGCATTGGAAAATGCTGAGACGCCTGTGCGTTGAGTGCATGAAGTGAATTGGGCAGCAGCATGTGAACGCATGGATAAAGTGTTGGTGCGCTCTGCTGTGGGTGAAGAGGAAAAGAGACTGGTGGCTGACCAGGCTGCATAGTGGGCCCGGAATCCGATTAAAGTGTGGAAGATGTGTAGAGCGTGAAGAAAGATTATGAGCCATTTATACAGCAACATGCTCTTAAGCATATGTCGGCTACACTGATAGGATTGTGGGAGCAGTGTTTCAAGGGTATTGCACTGCAGATAATTTATGACATTCGGGATAGGGTATATACTACAGATATGGCCCCCAATTAGGTTTTCAGTAATGTGACGACATTGTTGGGTTATCGGGGTAGATTGCTTCAGAAGGTCCCGACAACAGCGTCACAGTTTCCCATGAGGGAAGTCCATCCCATTTACCACCCCGAAATACCGGAGTTGTGAGATGGGAATAATATTGTTACTCGCCCACGAGTGGCTACCCGTTTCCAGGAACAGTGGATCTACACTCCTTGGAAGAGGAGTGAGGTAATATCCCTAAAAGGACAGTTGCCGGACCCTCAGAAAAATCCAACTGCGTACTATAAAGAATTGACGGAGGCGGCCTCCTCCACAGTGATGATATTAGCGGATGTAGAGTTGTTTTTCGGTCTGTTGGTACCGGTAGATATATGGAGGCAGGTGCATACGCAGGATCATGTGGTGGAATTGGGTGGAACATGGGATGAGATCAGGGCATGGGATAAGGAGCGCAAGCCCAGCGAGAAGCCGAAGGTGGAGCTATTAGCCTTGCCGGGGCGTATTATCACTTACATGCATTCCCTTACCCCACTGAGACGAGTGGATTGGGACAAGTTGACTGTGTGTCGTCAGAAGAAGGATGAAAGTGTGTCTGATTTCTTTACTAGGTTTGATGGGGTGTTTCTGGATTTTAGTGGCCAAGATCTGTCGCAGGAGGGTGGTGTTCATTTGTTCGTCAACAGGTTTGTCACTAATTTGCTTCCCGAGATTGCGACTAGGTTGCAGGCTTCGGAAAGTACTTGGACCACCTCATCCCCATCAGTAATTTTGAGTATGGCACAGTACTACGAGCATAGCGAGAATGAGGACAAAGAGAAGGTGGAAAAAAAGTCAAAAGAGTTGAAGACGAGGGTGTTGATGCAGCAAGTGGCGAGGGGGAATGGAAGAAGAAGGGGTTCAGGTCCGGCTCAGCAGGGGTCCCGGTCTGACCGGAACAGTACACCGCGTGTGCCCGTGGGGTACAACCAATGTGCGTACTGTAAAAAGGAGGGGCATAGGCGAAGTGAGTGTCCGGAGTTGCTGCAGAAAGTTGATGCCCCGCGAGGTAGGGGTTTTAGAGGACGTGGTAGAGGTGGAGGAGGCCGAGGAGAGGGGCAGTCTGAGGATACATTGTACGCTCATCGGAACAAGAACTATTTCGACGACTCTCGGGGAAGGCAGTACTATCATGATGTCTTTGACATGGATGAAGTGACGGGGATGTCCCACAGCTAGGACAGACAGGGACAGGGTAAGGAACCGGTTCTGGTGCCTGTAGATCAGCGGGGACCTTATGTCACTGCGGATTTGCAAGGCACGCCCAAGACGTTCTTACATGACACGGGTGCTATGAATAGCTCTGTTTCTCGTTCGCTGGTCCCAGGGGCAGCTCTGTCTGGCCAAAACAATGTTTCGGTAGGTTTCTCAGGCATGCCGGTTGTTATCCCCATTTCCAAACCTCTTGCTCTGACTATTGGTCCCTTTACGGTGGATTCGCTGTTCCTGTTAACGACAAATTGTGGGGAGAATTTGATGGGATTGGATTTGTTGAAGAGATTACATACCACCATCTTTTGTTCTCTAGATGGTGTTTACATGACCGTTGGGCCACAAGTGGCTCGTGCAAAACAATGCTTTGCAAAGGACGCACCCCTCCCCACTGAATTCAAAGAGGTGCCCCATAGCTTATGGGCAGCAGGAGACACGGATGTGGGGTTACTCCAGATCCCACCGGTCTCTATTCAGATCAAAGACAATGCTGTATTGCCACGTATCCCCCAGTATAAGATTTCACAAGCAGGAGAAAAGGCCTTGTTGCAAATAATACAGGATTTGATTAAGTCTGGTGTGGTTGAGGAGACAGTGGTGAATGTGTGTAATAGCCCTATCCTTCCGATTCTCAAGAAGACACCCTTGGACTCTTCTGATGCTCATCCTGTAGTCCCAGACATTACCACGATATTGGCAATGATTCCCCCATCAGCACAATTCTTTTCCGTGATTGATTTGAAGAATGCTTTCTTTAGCATTCCAATTCATACAGATAGCAGATATCTGTTTGGATTCGCCCTAGCTGGCAGGAGCTTTAGATTCTGTCGTGCTCCTCAAGGCTATACAGAAAGTCCTGGTATCTATAGTCAAGCTTTAAAAACTCAATTGGATTCTTTGGTACTTCCCACTGGTAATGTGCTATTGCAGTATGTTGACAACCTCCTTGTGGCCTCTGATACTGAGGATGGCTGTAAAGATGCCACTGTTAAATTGCATTTGCATTTGGCACGCCATGGCCATAAGGTGTCCCTTTCCAAATTTCAATATTGTCAACAGGAGGTCACCTACTTAGGTCACCTACTGTCGAAGGAGGGTCGCAGACTAACACCTGAGCGCATAGCTGCTATCACTAATATGCCTGTTCCTAAGACCCAACTTGAAGTACGTGCATTTATTGGTATTACCTCATATTGTCGACACTGGATCCCCAATTATTCCTTACTAACAAAACCCTCCTTTACCTGACCACCAAAGAAGTGCATGAACCCCTGCCTTGGACATCTGCATGCCAGCAAGCTTTTGAGCAATTAAAGGTTGCGCTTTGCTCTGCTCCTGTGCTTGGTACTCCGGATTACCAGAAGCCTTTTGTGCTTTACGTACATGAGGAGGATGGTTGCGCACTTTCTGTTTTAACACAGGGTTTTGGTGGTAAGCAAAGACACTCCGCTTATTTTTCTGCTATACTAGATAACGTCGCCAGAGCTCTCCCGAGATGCCTAAGAGCTGCCGCAGTGGTGGCAGTTTCTATCAGACAATCGGCGGGCTCGTTCTTGATACTGAACTCACAGTAATGGTACCTCATGCTGTGGATACGCTTTTGAAAAAGACAAAGACACAGCACCTTACTAGTGCACGTCTGACTGGATATGAACTAACCTTGTTTGCTCCGCACATTACCATCAAAAGATGTGCCACTCTGAACCCAGCCACGTTACTACCCCTCCCTTCGACGAGTAATGACACAGATACACATTATTGTGTGTACAGAACGGAAGAGGAGACGAAAGGACGGGTAGACCTGACTGATGTTCCCCTATCTGAACCCCAAGGGGAACTATATGTCGATGGCTCTTGTTTCAAACTACTGGATGGCACCACCACTGCAGCCTATGCAATTACAACGTTGCACACTATAGTTGAGACATCCCGTGTCCCATACCAATCAGCCCAAGCTGCAGAGCTGGTTGCCCTTCTTCGGGCTTGTGAGTTGAGTGAGGGACTGACTGTCAATATTTATACTGACAGCCAGTACGCCTTTCGGGTCGCCCATAATTTTGGACGCCTTTGGGCGGAGAGAGGGTTCTTAACATCACATGGATTACGCATACAGAATGGCCCATTGATACATAGACTCTTGTCCGCTCTAACACTTCCCGATATGTTAGCAATAATAAAATGTAGTGCCCACAAAGCAATAACAGATGATGTGGGAAGAGGAAATGCGTTTGCATATCAAAAGGCTAAAGAGACAGCTAGATCAAAGATGAAAAAGATGTTTGTGGCAGGTCCTGCTAGGTGGGTCCCAGACAATGGAATGTTCAAGGACACATTAGAAAATGTCAAGGAGATACAAAGCGAGGCGACCCTAGACGAATTGGCAATATGGCAGGAGAGTACAGGGCATCTGGATGAGGATGGGTGCTGGACTGATAATTCCGAGAAACAGCGATGGATGTTACCTAATGCCTATGTACTTCCTGTGGTTACCATGGCCCATGGCCCAGCCCACATTAGCGCCAAGGGAATATGTAAGGTGTTGAACCCAGTGTGGCAGAACAGCAATATTTCCAAGGTAGCCACTCATTTAGTGAAACATTGTATGATTTGTATGACACATAATCCTGGGAAAGGTACTACCACACCCTCTGGTAACTTTGCACCGCCTTCCTTCCCTATGAAGTTCTCCAAATGGATTTCATCAAAATGGAACGAGTCAACAACTTGAAATATGTGCTGGTAGTGATTTGTGCATTCAGTAAATGGATTGAAGCTTACCCCACTAAAGAGAATACGGCTATGGTGACGGCGAAGGCACTCATAAAAGAGTTCTTCCCGCGCTTCGGATTGCCGCGTGTGATCTGGAGTGACAATGGAAGTCACTTCAATTCCAAGGTCATCCAACTGGTGTGCGAAGGTTTGCACATCAGGCAGAAATTTCATGCTGCTAACCATCCCCAGTCAGCAGGTCTGGTTGAGAAGTACAATGGTACTCTCAAACTGAAGTTAGCAAAGATACAAGAAAGTTCAGGATTGCGATGGCCAGATGCGTTACCCTTGGCCTTGTTATCCACCAGGGCGACAGCACACTCTAGGACAGGGTTGTCACCATATGATGTAGTACTTGGCCGTCCTGCCAATATTTGGGGCGTTCCAAGGCCCAAGCGTTTCTCTGAGATAGAGTACCCTTTGCTTGTAGACTACCTGTACGAGTTAACTAAAGATCTTTGTTCTCTTCATCAGCAGATTCAGGAGACACTGCGGCCGGTACCAGAGGGGCCCGGGCATCAGCTACAGCCCGGAGACTATGTCCCCTCAAGAACTTCTAGAGGAAGAGCTGCCTGGAGCCTCGTTGGAAAGGCCCACTGTTGGTCCTCCTTGCCACAAGAACGGCGGTGAAACTCGACGGCCGGAAGAACTGGGTGCATGGTACTCACTGCAAGAAGGTTCCTCTCCCACTTCCCTACGACAAGTGGGTGCTCGACGGCATTGCTGACCAAGAAGGGGAAAGGGTGCCCTGCTTTATTCCCTTCTCTGACCCCCGGTTGAGTTGGGCGCAGACGGAAGCAGAGAGTGATGCCGCCCTGCTTGAGGCGGTCCCTCTGGAGATAAGGGCAGCCCCAGCTTCTTCCCCATCTGGTCCACAGGCACCTGAGTCTCCATGCCTTTCTGAGCCTGAGTTTCACCCCCTTTTTTTGATGAAACAGTGCCTGGAGTTGAGAGGTACAACTTGCGCCCCCGAAAAAAGGACAGTGCGCCAGAGGGACAGTCCAGGAGTTAGGGAAGGACTTGAGATTAGGGTGTAGGTACTATGTCTACAGTGCCTGCATCAGATTAGGGTGAGCTACACTGGTGCACTGCCCTAGACACTGGACAGGATCGTTGAGGGTACTTGTCCTGGAGGGTGGGTGCCCTATCCTGAAAGAAGAAGGATTTGCTTCCAGCAAGGGCCGCAATCGCGCAGCTCCCTCGAGGGAGTGCTTCAGAGCACCATTGTTGATGAACGATAGGAGCCTGCCAGCGAGGCTCTAGATGGACGCTGGGTAACTTGTGCCCCTCTGGTTGGTTGTATTCTTGTGGCTCCAGTTCATAAGGCTCTTCACATGTACCCATTTGGCCGTGCTGCCATGGAGGAGGAACCGCCCCTAGCGGCACCACCACCAGGGCAGGGTGGTCCTGTGTGGTCTAGCTGGCCTATTAGGAGTAAGATAGTAGTGGTAGTGTTCCTCCTCATAGTAATGATAATACTGTTTGGGGTAGTATGGTATTTAGAAGAACAGCATCCCGTACACACTTTGATAGGGACTACCCCGTCTCCACCTGAGCATCTGTTTGATACGTTGACCCCTCATAAAGAGAGACATAGACAGATATTTGTTGAAAACGCCTTCCTGCAAATGCTTCACCAAGTACACAATATGACGAATGCCACGAATTGTTGGGTGTGTGGATTACTCCCCTCAGTTATGCACAAGAATGATTTACTGGTGTCTTTACCCCTGTCGTACCTAAGTAGTTGTGAGGCATGGCTCCTGTTGCTTTCCATGGTGTATATACATTATCATACTGATGCTATGAACCTGACGAAGTCTGATTATGAAGCAGTGTTGGAATATATAGTAGTACACCAGGGTTATACACCTGGGACAGGAGGAAAGGAGGGTACCTTACATCCACATTAGGCCTGGGCGGAAAACTACGCTACACTCACGTAGTTTGCGTAGTTTGCGCAGCTACGCGCTACGCAAATTGCACGTAGCACAGTGCAAAAACGCATAGCGGGCACTTTTTGCTTGCTCGCGGTCCTCAACGTCAAGTTGCCGACCGCGAGCGAGCAAAATGACATCCCGGCGAGACTTTTTCCTCGTTCGCAATCAGCAACATCAAGTTGCCGATCGCGAGCGTGGATAATAAACCTCCCGGCGAGATTCTCAACGCGGGGAGGTCAGGTTTCTCATTGCGAGTGGTCGCGTATGCTTGCAACCGCTCGTGATGAGAAACTACCAGTCCGCATTGAGAAAACTGCTGCTCGAGTACAAATCTACTCGAGCGGCAGAAAATGACCGCTTGCACTGTGCAAGATGCCGTTTGCAATGATTGCACAGTGCGGACAAGCATCCGGCACTGTGCAATCATTGCGAACAGCATTTCCTACCGCACTACGCAGTCCGTGTAGTGCCACGCGTAGCTCGCGTAGTGCGAAGTGCACTTCGCGTAGCTACGCGTAGCGCTACTACGCGAACTACGCCCAGGGTTAATCCACATGCTTGCATGAATGTTTACGAGGGTTACAAGAATGCCACATGGCTGCAAAATGAAATGTTGGATTTTCAGGGGTTCAATGTTACCGAATAATTTAAATGTTTCCATGTACGAAATATCACTGAAGATAAAGCCATGCCCGTGTGAAAAGACGAGTCTTGAAGGTTATGAAAATGACTTTATTTTCCATAGCATCCAAGCGTGGAGCAACATCTACAACTCTGAGCTCTCCTTCAACTGTCCATAGATAGAATTCTCACACTAAGAATTCCAATAATAACAAGGCAACATGACATCACTAGATCTGTACACATCTCCCCCCTTATGCAATAAAACAACAGAAAAAACATGAAAACCAATAACGACAAGCGAAGACAAGAAAATGCAATATAACAAAATTACATTTTAACTTAAAGATTGAACATTCCATAAAATATAATGGAAAGTATATTATAATAACAAGTTCAAATAATCATTGTGGTTTACATACTTTACAGATATTTCCCAAACTCCAAGTGGATCCATCTTCTAATTACACAACATTATCTTTTACTTCTTTAACACAAAAAGGTCCTACATACTTGCTCTCACCCTTCCGAACCCATTCATTCTTTCGAACAACAACCCAGTCACCTGCTTGAACCCACACTTTTTTAACTCTTTTTCTTAAGTTGTAATTGGTCACCATTCTTTTCTGTTCCCTCTCCACTCTCTCTCTAAGTTCATTTCTATCAATCCAAATTTTCTCCTTCTTACACAACCATATGGGACACTCCTTCTTCCCAGGTTCTCTTCCTTTAAGAGACACAAATGGACTCCTGTGGTGGAATGTGGGGTAACCCTGTGTGTCCACATCATCTTTTCTAATTCTGGTTTCCAAGACAACCCATTGCCAAGTAACAATTGAATGTTGTCCATCACAATCCGATTCACTCTTTCTACTAAGCCATTAGCTTGCGCTCTAAAAAGAGCCACTCTCTCATGAGAAATGCCCACCTTTTTAAGATAGTCTACCATTTCCTTAGAAATGAACTGTATGCCATTATCGGATACAATGGAGGCAGGCAAACCTTCTTCTAGAAAAACCTTTTCTAAGAACCTTATAACATTAGAAGTGTTTATTTCACCCATTGCTTCAATTTTTTATTAAGTCCTCTACATCACTGTCCATTTTAGGCCACCAAAATGTTTCCCTGAGTCTGCGCTTTGACATGCTTTGCCCAGGATGTCCTTCATGGATAATGTCAAGGACACGTCTATGTATCCCTTTAGGAGGTATAAATTGCCACCTCCTTTTAACTTTACCATCACTTATACTCAGCTCGTCCCTTATCTTATAAAACTCACCTAACTCCTCATCCTTAACGTCGTTACTTTCCCATCCCTGGATGATTTTTTGTTCAACTTTTAGTAATACAGAATTATTGTCTTTGGCCTTTTCCCACTCTTCAGGAGATAAAGCCATTTCTCCTTTGACATCACTGACGATATCAGTACAAATATTCTCACAATCGTCTTCTAAGGGCATCCTTGAAAGATAATCAGCAACCACATTTCTCTTGCCCTTGACATACTCAACTACGAAATTAAATTCCATTACTGATAGCAACCATCTTGAAATCCGTGGAGTCACGTTCCCTTCTATTCCTCTCCCTCCCTTAAAAATAAATGTTAAGGGCTTATGATCAGTACGAATTACAAACGGTAAACCCCACAGATAAAATCTGAAGTGATTCATCACCCAGAAGCAAGCTAAAGCTTCTCTTTCAATAACGGAGTATGACCTCTCAGCACCTTGTAATCTTCTGGATGCGAACCCCACAATCCGTTCTTCACCATTTAATATTTGCGATAGCATGGCTCCAATACCCACCCCGCTAGCATCAGTGGTAAGGTAGGTTTTCCCATTAATCTCAAATCGCCCTAAAGTGGGTGCATCAGAAATAGCTTTCTTGATGCATTCAAACGCTCCTTTGCATCCATCATCCCACACAAACCGGACATCTTTTTTCATTATATCTCTCAGAGGTTCAACAATCTCTGAAAAACTTCTCACATACTTAGCACAATATTCGGCCAAACCTAAAAAAGACCGAAGTTCATCTTTGTTGGATGGTTCAGGTGCCATAGTCACACCTTTCACAATGTCCTTCTTAGGTCTTATACCTTCTGAGCTTATCTCATGCCTCAAATAGTTCACCAGTTTTTTCTTTAACTGACACTTTTCCTTTTTTATGGTTAGATTGTACTTTTCTAATCTCTTCATTACTTCCTCAAACAGACTATCATGATCATGTGTGTTCTTTCCGGCAATCAGAATATCGTCTTGGAAACACCAGACTTGCTTCATATCACCAAAGATATTCTACATGGCTCTTTGAAAAACGGCAGAAGCCGAGGCCAACCCGAAAGGCATCCTTTTATATCTGAATGCCCCCAGCGGTGTGGCAAACGAAGTAAGATGTTTAGATGAATCATGGAGTTTAATTTGGTGATACGCAGCAGACATATCTAACACTGTAAAAATACATGCTTCACTCATGGTAGATAACATTTCCGCTATATTTGGTAGAGGTTGTCTATCTATCCAAATATTTTTGTACAAATCGCGTAAACCTATGCAGAGACGGATCTTCCCACCCTCCTTGGGGGCTATAACAATGGGGGCTAACCATTCAGATGCCTCGATAGGTTCAATAATATCTTGTTCCAATAGGCTATTGATCTCTTTACGTAAAGGTTCTAGCATTAAGTTAGGAACATTTCTGACTTTATGTACAACAGGCTTAGCGTCATTTTTCAAAATTATTCTGTGTGAAAATCCTTTTAATAGACCTAACTTGGAACTAAAAACATTTGGATATTTATCAAACAATTCATTCTGACCACCATCCACCTCTTGAACTTTCGCTTTCTCCATTACCATGACTGGTTCTTTAGCATTGGGATCAATTATAGGGGTCCATTAGGATGTCGGGCGGTGGCACCACTGCGGTGCTGGCGGTGCGGAAAAATGCATTTTTCCGCCCGCGAGCAGCGGGAATCACGTCCGCCATATTAGAATGGCCAAATATAGACCATTTCCCGTCCGCTGCCGTGCGACGTGAACCGCCATCAAAGTGCGCCCGCAAGCGCGGCGGTGGGAGCCAATGGAGACACACCACCGTGCAGAATGACGTCCGCTCCGGTCCACAAATTAGGATGCTCCAAAAAACAAGTCGCACCGCAGCGGAGAAACCGGCCAATCCTACACGGCGGAAACTCGACAGCGGAGCGCGAAACCAGAGACCCGGCCCACAGCGCCCGGACACGACTGCCATGGACCCAGCACTCCACGTTTTCCCGGTGCTGTACCTGATACATCACCAGCAAATAATGGACCGTCGCGGACGCCGCCGCAGGTACGCAATAACACAACCCCACACAGAACCACAAAACACAAACCATGGACTGGCACAGGGTCCCTAACCACATCAGACACCCTGGTGGGGATAGGAACACATCCCTGCACACACACATGACCCACCTGCCACCAATACACCCCTCTGCATCCAGGTCACACATCGACCGCGATCGTGCGGCAATGTCACGGCCATGTCACCGCAGCAGTGAAGACAAGGGAATACATGCGCACAATGCAGAAGGCTGGGCCAGCACCAGGCATGGGCAGGGCACAAAGACCACAGGGCCACTACTCCACCCTCACACACTAGCCCCCCACTGAAGGGACATGCCATGTGCCACACCTGTGCACCCCCATGCACAACAACAAGCCAGGTGACACCACACACAAAACAAATAGGGACACAGCCACAGCAGGAGTCGCTGCACAGGAACACACAGCACAGAAGCACAGGGCCAGGGCTACACACACACACTACAACAACACCACACCAATGGCAAGTAAACTCAGTACAAGCATCAAATGGACACATACAAGGAACAAACATCTCACTGGACACACAGCCTGCCAAGACACACACACATACCCCACACTGACACACAGACACATACACACACCACATGCCACCAGCAATGGAGCACACAAAACAGGAAAGCCAAAGTGAGGTGCACACAAATGGAAGGCCAAGGAGACAACCACCAAGCATGTGTACAGCACATGCAAGACAAGGAACATAGAACAACACCCCCAGCCCACCTATTCACACATTGCTTGCATAGTGATTGAAGTCAAACCACAGACAGCACAGAGCAACAACCCAAGGAAACAGCAAGGCAACACATGTAGAGGCACAAGGATGAAATGAAGGCCCTGAAGTCAAACTGTGAACAGCCACACATATGTATACAAATACTTCACAGGAATACTCCAGCAGCACAACACACAGGGCCCATTGACATACTCCATGACTGTCAAACACTAGTAGGAATCCACACACATACCCCCTCACATCTGCAGTACACAACACCAGTGTCAAACAAACAGAAGGGTGGCAATAATGTCCAGGCAATACACAGACAAACAGTCACACTCCTGGGGGTAGCCACAAACATCACATACACACAGGGATGCCAGAACCAATGTCTGCACAAAAACAACAGACAAACACATAACCCAACAGACCCACACACAGAACCACAACAAGAACAGACATGCCCTGTGCAGCAAAAATGTGGAAAGGCAATGGGAGCACAGACACAACAGGAGTGCACGACCCCATCAGTCAGGAACAATGCACACACAACATACCACAACACAGACAAGAAGTGTACCATCACAGATAAACACAGCCACTGCAAACAAACAACAGATGAACAGCCAAAAAAGAACACATAGCAAACACAGCAGGACATAAGTGGATGCATACCAGCCAATGACAAGGCAACATACCCCCACAGCACTGAATGCACAACAAGCAGTGTCTGAACAACAAGCATACCAGCCACACACAGAAATGAGTGACACAACATGAACCCACACAACACCAATCAGCACAGCACAAAGACAACATCACACACAGGAAGTGAAGCAGTACCACAGCAAACACACATACATGATGAGCCTGGCCAGCATGCCTGCAATCCTCTGGACAGAATCCCATTCTGAGCTGGCAGTGCACCACAACTTGACATGTGTACAACACAGCCAACATGAACAAACAATGACAACTGCATCACACATCAAATCTAATACATTGCCCACACAAGTATCAGGGTCAGGAAAAACTGAAGTCCCTCACCCCTGCAAAAAATAGAGTAAGTGAGTATAGAAATTGGCAAGGTTGAAGTGGCACACACAGCATGTGGCACAGTAAACCATATACACACAGAAAAATAACTTTATTCAGTAAGGACACTGACAAAACAGACAACAGGAGCAACTGTCTTTATTCACAAAATGCACAGATAGGCAACAAGAGTAGATAATAGCAAGGCACAAAATGCAGGGCATGTCCATGAGAAGCTGCACAGGCAGGGGCAAAACAGCAAGGCCAGTGGCCAGTCCAAGGTGCAGAGCATGTCCATGAGAAGCTGCACAGGCAGGGGCAAAACAGCAAGGCCAGTGGCCAGTCCAAGGTGCAGAGCATGTCCATGAGAAGCTGCAAAGGCAGGGGGCACACAGCAGTGTACAGCAAGGCCAGTGGGCAGGACAAAGTGCAGGGCATGTCCATGAGAAGCTGCACAGGCAGGGGGCACACAGCAGTGAACAGCAAGGCCAGTGGGCAGGACAAAGTGCAGAGTGAGTCCATGAGAAGCTGCACAGGCAGGGGGCACACAGCAGTGAACGGCAAGGCCAGTGGGCAGGACAAAGTGCAGAGTGAGTCCATGAGAAGCTGCACAGGCAGGGGGCACACAGCAGTGAACGGCAAGGCCAGTGGGCAGGACAAAGTGCAGGGCATGTCCATGAGAAGCTGCACAGGCAGGGGGCACACAGCAGTGAACAGCAAGGCCAGTGGGCAGGACAAAGTGCAGAGTGAGTCCATGAGAAGCTGCACAGGCAGGGGGCACACAGCAGTGAACGGCAAGGCCAGTGGGCAGGACAAAGTGCAGAGTGAGTCCATGAGAAGCTGCACAGGCAGGGGGCACACAGCAGTGAACGGCAAGGCCAGTGGGCAGGACAAAGTGCAGAGTGAGTCCATGAGAAGCTGCACAGGCAGGGGGCACACATCAGTGAACAGCAAGGCCAGTGGGCAGGACAAAGTGCAGAGTGAGTCCATGAGAAGCTGCACAGGCAGGGGGCACACAGCAGTGAACGGCAAGGCCAGTGGGCAGGACAAAGTGCAGAGTGAGTCCATGAGAAGCTGCACAGGCAGGGTGCACACAGCAGTGAACGGCAAGGCCAGTGGGCAGGACAAAGTGCAGAGTGAGTCCATGAGAAGCTGCACAGGGAGGGGGCACACAGCAGTGAACGGCAAGGCCAGTGGGCAGGACAAAGTGCAGGGCATGTCCATGAGAAGCTGCACAGGCAGGGGGCACACAGCAGTGAACGGCAAGGCCAGTGGGCAGGACAAAGTGCAGGGCATGTCCATGAGAAGCTGCACAGGCAGGGGGCACACAGCAGTGAACAGCAAGGCGAGTGGGCAGGACAAAATGCAGAGTGAGTCCATGAGAAGATGCACAGGGAATGTGTGCAACTGTACCCAAACCATGGTCAGCAACACTGTCTGGGGTGTCACGATGTGCAGCACAGGCCATGCTGTGTGAGAGACAGGCGTGTGAGGTCTACCAACACTCAGACTTGGCTGTCAGTCGTACTGGGAGCTGGCTGTGTGTCGGGCCCAGTTGGAGCACTTGACTGGGGAGAGGGAGGCACAGCTGAGGTATACCTATCAGTGTCTTGGCAAAACAGAGGGCTGCTTGGACCAGGTGGCATAGTGGCACGTGGAGGTGGAGTCATGCAGACATGAGACACAGTGTGGATGGGAGATTGTGGAGGGGTGCCTTTCCACTTCTTGGGGAGTCGCAATGGCTTCACTGTTTTGGGAACAATGGGAAGTGGCGTGGACACATCAGGCTCACTCAACACCAAGGCTGCAGCAGGTGCAGACGCTGGACCTCCCTCTGGTGACGTGCTTGAACCTGCGCAATGCTTTGCATGGCCCTGGCTTTGCCCCTCCATCCCCTGCCTACCAGGTGGTCCCCCCACAGTGCCCTCCATTCCCTGCTTCACTGGGCTTGCTATGGGAGTCGAGGTAGTGGGTGAATCGGACTTGCAGCCCTTCTTATGCCTACCCTTGGCACTCACCACCTTCTCAGTGGGCATGGAAATTGTATGTGTGGTTTTGGGAGACGCTTTCGGGACAGGAGAGTCCTTGGCTGGGGATGTCCCTGAGGCACGTGACCCTGACGCCTGCTTCTTGGCTCTTTGTCCCCTGGTGTTGCCTGATGGGCTCTTGTCTGTGTGCACTGGTGTGGCTTTGGTCATCTGTGGGGATGGTGTCTGCGGCCTGGACCGCTTGGGCTTCTGCTGCTGCTGTGTGCTACGTGTGCCGTATCATGACTTAGAGGTCTGTGGAGCGTGGTCACTGTCATCCGACGTGGCCACTGGCATGGGTGTGGACAAAGGGACTTTCGCTGGACTCCCAGATTGTGCCAGTTGAAGGGCTTATGTCACTGCAGTGGACAATGACTGGACAGTCCGGTGCAGCCCACCCACGTCTGAATGTATGCCCTCAATGAATGCAACCACCTGAGCCAATTTACTGTCGTGGTCCATGAATGCATTGAGGAGAGCTGTCTGGCCTACACACAGCTGGCGCAAAAGGTCCACAGACTCAGCACTGATGGCAGCAGGGGGGACCGGGGCAGGGGCTGCGGTGCCGGGGGTGAAGGACACCCTTCCCCTCTTAGCGGTGCGAACACGGGCAGCACCAGAGGAAGTGGCTGGGAGGGTGGGCACTGCATGCTGTGTGGTGGAAGATGATGCAGAGTCCCCGTTCCCTGTGCCCGCCAACATGTCTGCGTCACCGCTGGCATCAGATGACGTACTACTTTGCGTCTCGGGCTGTGATTCCTCCAGCAGACTCCTGTCCCCCTCCGAGGCGCTGGTCACATCTGTCTCACAGGGCTCCTCTGCAGCTGTTGTGCTGGTTTCCCCACCACTGGTGTCCGTCCCATGTTCCTCCGTGACCACGGGAGATGCTGCATGAGAGAGATGTAGGGTCAGTGCAGTGGCAGCAACAGAACAAACATATGCATTACAGACAACCATTAAGATGTATAGATCTACATGTTGCACGCCACCCTGTGCAATTACATCGCTCAAACTCACCTCTGTCATCACAACAGTGCGTGTGCACTATCAAACCGGGACAAAGTGAGCAATGTGATGACCACACAGCACAACATCCTGCATGTGGCTCCATTACAACTGCAACACAGATAGCTCATACCTGTCTCACACCACCTACAATGCCATTTAAATGCCCCATACCTGTTTCCCAGTGTTAAGTACAGGTAGGACACATGCATGACACCTGCACCCAGCACCGGCACAAGCTGACACTCACAGGCCACTGCATCACACTACCAACATCACATTGCCCAGCGCTGGCACATGCTGTGCACACATGCAGCCACACACAGCCATAGTCACCCTTCCCAGTACACTCACCCCTAATTGCCTGCCGATGCTCCTTCAATCGTGCATCAAGCTCAGGGTGAGTCACGGCCAAGATGCGGCACATTAGTGGTGTCATGCTGCGCCGTGCCATCCGGCCAGTGCGAGGGATCCGCCCCAGTGTCATCTCCGCAACGTTCTTTGCCAGCCGTGAGATGTCGTCCCACCTCTTGTGGCAGTGGGTGCGCCGTCGGTTTGATACTCCCAGAGCACGCACCTTGTTCGCAATGCCCCTCCACACGGCCTTATGCTGGTGCACCTTGAGCTGCAGGCATGGGAGACAAGAGGGGGCAAACATTAGTGACACAGTGTCATGTGACCAAATCACTCAGGACAGTAGCATGATACAGATTAATCACAAATCCACATCTCACATGCAGAGACATAAATGCTTTTCACATGGTACATCTGCATGTGAGAATCACACGTAAATGAATGCATGTATAAGGGGGGACACAATACTTGCACATCTCATGTACAAGCAGGATGCCAGCACAGAAGAGCATGTGTACTCTGCCCACATCTACTAACCATTTTTAGGTAGCGCAAGACATACGTCACAAAACAACATGTGTATGTGGCGAGACCCACTGTGTCCAACAATGCGCAGGCGTCAACGAACATGCACTGTGAGTAGCCCACTGTGTCATGTATATCACATTGAGGGACATGATCTCACAAACCCACCTCCTGTCTCACAGTGCAAGTCGTGTGCAATCTACAGGGTTGACCTGGCACATTGATGGGGAGTCAAATTTGAAAATGAACATGTTACACTCTGTACAGTCAGTGATGTGTTCTTGTTGGATTGGGCGGTGACTGTGCAGGCCAGGTGGGCTCACACTGAGATGGACAACAGGGAAACGCAAAGACATGCACACTAGCAATGACTGGCCTGAATCCTCCATTACCAACTTGCTGCTTCACTGTATGGCTGACAAGACAAGACATGTCCCTCAAATCTTGATGTGCAGGCAGGGAGACTTGAGGAGTAGGGTACACACCCCTTCACCCAATGGAATGCAAGTTAGACAATGCATGACACAAACCCACACTCACATGCACATGCTGCATCAGACCGACTACATGTGTGCCCCCCCTGCACTCTCACACCCACTGTGGAAGACTTACCACGACATTTGGGGCACCATATAGCCTTGGGTACTGTGTGAGCACCTCGTCCACCAGGACCTCAAGCTCCTTGCCGGTGAAGGGACTGGCACGGATCTTCTCTGTCCTTGACATCACTGTTGGTTAGAGACAGCAGCGGCAGCAGCAGGTGAGCGTCTCAGGCAGCAGTCCCTGGAGGCAGCAGCAGGTGAGGGTCTCAGGCAGCAGTCCCTGGAGGCAGCAGCAGGTGAGGGTCTCAGGCAGCAGTCCCTGGAGGCAGCAGCAGGTGAGGGTCTCAGGCAGCAGTCCCTGGAGGCAGCAGCAGGTGAGGGTCTCAGGCAGCAGGCTCTGTGAGCAGTGGAAATTCTGGCACTCTCCCACACATATATAGCCCCCTGGTGTCGTTCCAGTAGTCCTGGGCTGCTGCAATTGGTCTACCAGGTCAGCCTTTTACAAATGCATCCAATGACTGGCACTGCGGTGGTGTAGCACGCCTACCGCTATTTTCAAAATTGCATCGAGCTTCCGCGATCGCTGAGCCCATTGGCTGTAATGGCATGGACCATGGCGTTGACACACCGCAGGGGCCAAGCGGGGGCTACCGCGGTATTGCATCTTTTGATTGTATCCAATGACCGGCACTGCGGTGATGTAGCACGCCTACCACTATTTTCAAAATTGCATCGAGCTTCCGCGATCGCGGAGCCCATTGGCTGTAATGGCATGGACCATGGCGGTGACACACCGCAGGGGCCAGGTGGGCGCTACCGCGGTATTGCATCTTTTGATTGCATCCAATGACCGGCACCGCGGTGGTGTAGCACGCCTACCGCTATTTTCAAAATTGGCTCGAGCTTCTGCGATCGCGGAGCCCATTGGCTGTAATGGCATGGACCATGGCGGGGACACACCGCTGGTGCCAGGCGGTAGTTTCCGCAATTTGGGTGCCATAGACACACATGAGGCACCGCCATTTGGGTGGCGGAGCATGCCAACCGCCATTTGGCCATGTCTCTGGGGCTATCAGTACCGCACCTGTGCATTGGGGTGTGTTGCACACACACCGCTGGTGCCAGGTCGGTACTTTCCGCAATTTGGGTGCCATAGACACACATGAGGCACGCCATTTGTGTGGGGAGCATGCCAACCGCCATTTGGGCATCACTTGTCTCTCAGTACCGCACCTACAGTACACTACACTACACTACACTACAGGACAGTGTTGGTATGGACAATACAATGTGCACACATGTCAATGTGTTGATGTGCATTGTCAATCACAGCATTTGTTTCCACAATTGATGATGTTTGTTTTAGCATGTCCTCTCATGTTAGATCATGCACACACTCGTCATTGATGCTCAGACTGTGGTCATTGTGTTGTTGAGGTGTGCCAGGTTCAATTGACGCCTGAATGTGTGTCATGTACAGCAGCTAGGTAGGATACCGTGGGGTTGCCTTGTCATACATGTGCAGGATGACAGACTCCCAGGCGTGCCCATGGGGAATTTGGCCATATCCCAATGTCCATTCACTTTGACCGAGGTGTTGTTTGTGGGACTTGCTGTGTGTAATCTGACAAGTGTGTGATTTGTGTAGTTGAAGGGGTCCCTACATGTCAGCTGGTCTGTGACTCAATTCATATGACATTCTTTGTTGCTGTTGTGTCAGCCATGATGTGAGATGCTGTGCACATCCCATGATGTATTGCATTACAATGTGTCCACTCTCATCTCAACTAGGAGGAGACCAAATCTGCATCGTCACTTGACAGTGCTGGCAGACATGGAGGATGAGGCGATCATCCGGAAATGCCGTCTGGATAGAGCCACCCTCAAGACCCTTTGTGATTTGTTGGAGCCCCACCTGCAGCCTCGCCGAACATATCCAACAGCTTTCACCCCAACGTATAAGGTGATGGCGGCACTGCATTTTTTTGCGACTGGATCATTCCAGAACACGGTTGCCAAGGCAGGTGGGATGTCACAACCCATGTTCAGCATGGTGCTGCGGGATGTTCTGTCCGCCATGATGATCTACAAGGACAGATACATCCATTTCCCCAGGGGGGCAGAATTGGCAGCTGTAAAGGGAGATTTCTATCCCCTTGGACACATCCCCCATGTAGTTGGTGCCATTGATTGCACCCATGTTGGGCTAGTGCCACCACAGGTCCGTGAGCACATCTACAGGAATCGTAAACATTACCACTCCATAAATGTCCAAGTGGTATGCCTGGCAGATATGATCATCTCCCACGTGTGTGCAAAATTTCCAGGCTCTGCCCATGACTCATACATCCTGCATAGCAGCATTGTACCCCAGCTGATGGCCAATCTGCTTCCTGAGCGTGCATGGATTGTGGGTGAGTATGCCTAGTCATTTGGCGTGCTGTGTGTGTGACCTGCTGTCCTCTGCATCTGCAACATTGCAATGTTTCTTTGTGTGTCACACATAGGTGACTCTGCATATCCCAACCGTCCTTGGTTGCTGAGCCCACTGCGGAACCCCAGGACACCAGCTGATGTCCGCTACAATGATGCCCATGGGAGGACACGTCGTGTGGTGGAGCATACCTTTGGACTGCTGAAGTCACGTTTCCGCTGCCTGGACAAGACCGGAGGGCACTGATGTACTCGCCCAGGAAGGTGTGTCAGATTGTAGCGGCATGCTGCATGCTCCACAACCTAGCCATTCGCAAGGAGATTCCCCTGCTCCTGGATGCTGATGAGCAACCAAGGCCCCCGCCTGCAAACCAACCTGTGTCCAGTGATGATGACAGTGGAGAGGACGAAGGTGTTGACCTGCGTCAACAGCTCATCACCCGCTACTTCACTTGAAGGTGGGTGACAATGTACAACGTACCCATTGTCTGATGATGTTGCTGTTGTTGTGAGGGTGTAAGTGAGATTTGTGACAGTAGTCAGTTGTAGACTCAGTGTTTGCTGTCAATGTTGATGGGACAGTTCATTTCTGAACATCTACAGGATGTGTATGTTGGCACTTGTTGCCCATTGTTATGTGTGCATGTGGGTTGCTCTTGTTGTGAAGTGTTGTGTGATGTCTGTGATGCCACACCCAGACTAATGAATGTTGTTCTGTTGTTTTTTCCTAGGTGCCTTTGACCTCTCCTTGCCTACATACACTCCGTCCCCTGGTACATTGTATTCCTGTTGAATATTGTACATCCTGGAATAAAGACGGTGCAGGTACAACAACGTGTGTGTAAGGATTTGTTTATTTACAAAGGTGACATGTGAGGGGGTACATTGACAGTGAGGTGATTAGTGGAGCAGTGAGTTGACATTCATGGTAAATGAGATAATCGAGTGGTCACCACATAGGTGTGGTGACCCAGTCCAACAGACAGATGCCATTCACAAGGCAGTGTGGGGAAGGACAGTCCAAAAAGTCAATGCAGTGGTGCAGAGGGTTGCCATCATGGCTGGCTGCGTGACTGGCGTTTGGCAGGCGCTTTGCCAACAGATACTCCCAGGGTTTTCTTCGGACGGCCCCTTTTCCGTTTGGCAGGGGGGCCTCTGCTATAGGGCCAGTGGGGTCTGAGGACTCACCACTCTCTGTGGCCGCAGGGGAGGATGGTGAACTGTCATCCTGCGGACCACCAGTGGGAGGGGGAGGTGTTGTTTGTGGCGCAGGCCTGTGCCTCAGTACCGCCACTAGTTGGCCCAAGAGTTCCACAATTTGTCCCATGCAGGTGTCCATGGACCTCATCAGCAGGAGGAGCTCACGTGAATCTTGTTCTGACCGGGCCGTTTGTCCCTGGGCCCGTTCATATGCCCCAAGGACTCTGTGGATGTGGTCCAGGGATTCGGTCCCAGGCTGTGTTCGTGTGTGGGTGACCCTGCCCCTCCCACCTGCTCTGCTGCCACGGACCGGTTGCCTCTCCACTGTCGGACCACACATCCTTTCCCTGCCCTCCTCAGTTGCTGGGGTGGGGTGGTCATCCTGTGGGACAGGGAGGGTGTTGCAGGCAGCACTGGTGGTTGTGGTGGTGGTGGAGGACGCACCGGACGTAACAGCAGGGGCCTGCAGATTGGTTGTTGTAGCTGCAGGTGTGGTGGGGGACGATGGGGTCCTGGGACCTGTTGCGCCCTGGAACACCAGATGGCCCGGCCTCAGTCTCCTCGTCCGAAGATTCCTGGAAGTCAACATCCGAGAGTCGATGTTCCGGGGGGGGGGGTAGACTGGCCCTGCAGGTTGCTGGTGTCGTCCTCTGCAGTCAATTCTTGGTCACCTGTGGATCAGATGAAAAATGGTCATTGGGGTGCACCACGTAAGATTTGTGTTAGCTGTGTGTCATTCACTGTTAATACACTACACAGTTGACTGATCATCACATTGTTTCCTATGTGCACTACTGTGCCTCCTGACATGCTGCGGTAGTACATGCATTTCTTGTCCATGGTGTGAGGTGTCAATATGTACCATGCGCCATGTGCATGATTTGTGATTACAGGGACATGTTGACATCTAGGGCCTTGCGCAAAATATGAATTTTGTGCGGACTGTATGTGGATTTGTATGACCTGTCAGCTGTCACATCTGGGCATGTCCTGACCATTGTCATCTCCTGCATACCTTTGTCTTGTCATGTGCATATCTGGATTGGTACCACATAACATGCTTTCTTACTGTTCATATGGTCGTTGTTACTCTGGCCCCATGGCACTGAACCTGTCATTCATTGCTGTGCATGATTGTTCCCAGTCTTTCCTCTACATGTGCATTGGTGTGTCTTTGGTTGCTGTGACAGTTTCCTTTGCTTAGCTGTGTGCACACTGTGCGTGGCAATATGATCGGTGTGCATATTTGTACATTGAGAGGACTGGTGTTGTCATATGGCACCATTCTTTTTGTGTCAAATGGCTAGGTGCACGTACTGCCTACTTGCCTATTGTGTGTTAGCATTTGTGTTTGTTTTGTGACACAACTGTGTGTGCGTGGTGGAGGCTTGCATCCTGCTCAGTGGTGGCACAAGACAGAATAATATGTCTGGCTAGCTGTTTGTTTATTTGGAGTGATCCCTTATATGCCACATGCATCTGGGTGGGGTGGGGGAGTGCCCCATCCTGCTGAGGTGTGGGACAGGGGGCATGGTGAGAGTAGTAGTACAGGCCTCCACCCCAAACAGCCCTCCATGGCAAGATGGCTACCTACCTGTAAGTTTGTTTGTTGGGGATGTAATGGTGACACATGCTTCTGGGTGGGGGAGTGCTCCATCCTGCTGAGGTGTGGGACAGGGGGCATGGTGGGAGTAGTAGTACAGGCCTCCCTCCCACATACAGCCCTCCATGCCAAGATGACTACCTACCTGTAAGTTTGTTTGTTGGGGATGTAATGGCTGACACATGCTTCTGGGTGGGGTGGGGGAGAGCCCCATCCTGCTGAGGTGTGGGACAGGGGGCATGGTGGGAGTAGTAGTACAGGCCTCCACCCCAAACAGCCCTCCATGGCAAGATGGCTACCTACCTGTAAGTTTGTTTGTTGGGGATGTAATGGCTGACACATGCTTCTGGGTGGGGTGGGGGAGTGCCCCATCCTGCTGAGGTGTGGGACAGGGGGTATGGTGGGAGTAGTAGTACAGGGTCTCCACCCCAAACAGCCCTCATTGGCAAGATGGCTACCTACCTGTAAGTTTGTTTGTTGGGGATGTAATGGCTGACACATGCTTCTAGGTGGGGTGGGGGAGTGCCCCATACTGCTGAGGTGTGGGACAGGGGGCATGGTGGGAGTAGAAGTACAGGCCTCCACCCCAAACAGCCCTCCATTGCAAGATGGCTACCTACCTGTAAGTTTATTTGTTGGGGGTGTAATGGCTGACACATGCTTCTGGCTGGGGTGGGGGAGTGCCCCGTCCTGCTGAGGTGTGGGACAGGGGGCATGGTGGGAGTAGTAGTACAGGCCTCCACCCCAAACAGCCCTCCATGGCAAGATGGCTACCTACCTGTAAGTTTGTTTGTTGGGGATGTAATGGCTGACACATGCTTCTGGGTGGGGTGGGGGAGTGCCCCATCCTGCTGAGGTGTGGGACAGGGGGCATGGTGGGAGTAGTAGTACCGGCCTCCACCCCAAACAGCCCTCCATGGCAAGATGGCTACCTACCTGTAAGTTTGTTTGTTGGGGATGTAATGGTGACACATGCTTCTGGGTGGGGAGTGCTCCATCCTGCTGAGGTGTGGGACAAGGGGCATGGTGGGAGTTGCAGTGCAGGCTGCCTGTGCACATGCACCCATGGTAATGTTGCTAGGTACATTGGTGGTGTTTGGGAGGGTGGATGTTGGATCTGTGAGACATGTTTTAGTGAGTGTGTGGTGTAGATGAATGGAAGTGTTCCTAGGAGGTGTATCTTTGTAGTTGTGCAAGGCAGTACATAGCAGTGTGGTGGTAGTCATTTGTTTGTACTTACCAGCCTCCACTCCCCTTTTGTTTCAAATTGCAGGTTTTGTATATTTTGTACTCGGACTATTATCTCTGGTAGGAATAAATTTTTTCTCACCTTGTGGTTTAACGTAGCTTGTACCTGAACAAACAGTAGTTTTCTTTTCACATTTACTCTCTACTACCTCTATCTTATTTTGTTTGTCTCCTTTAGGACTTTCTATTTCTTTAAGCCACATGACAGTGTGTTCCATCCCTTTGGCAATCTGGATACATTCCTCAAAAGTGTACACTTTCATTAATAACTTCTCTTTTATTCTCTTGTTACTAGTGCAACGAACTATTTGATCTCTTATCAGTGAATCATTCAATTGTTCAAACTTACACGTAATTGCCAAACCCCTTAAGGTAGAGACATATGAAGTAATATCTTCATCATCCCTCTGATTTCTGCTAAAGAATTTGTGACGCTCTAATACTACGTTAGTTTTAGGTGTGAAATGTATTTCCAGCATTTGGATGGACATGTCGTATATGTTATTAGGTTGGCCGTCACCCATTCCTAAGGATATCTCAGGTATTTCTTCATAAATTCTCCTACCCTCAACTCCCAAATGGTGTAAATGTATAGCCTGACGTCTAATAGGCCCATATTTATCAAGCCCAATAGCTAATAAATAAGTTATAAACATTTTTTTCCATTGTTTCCAGGGAATGATAGGCTCTCCAGGTGGAGACAGGAAAGGAGGTGGAGAAGACATTGCTTGATCAGACATGGTACCTGAAATTAAAATTTAAAATAACAATTTAATATGATAAATTAAAATAAAGAATTAAAATAATAATTATCAAGTTCAAAATCCAGATGCCTTCCTTCTATCTCGTATTTTTTCTTCTCCTTAGTTGGCTTGACATCGTAGTCCTTCCTTTAGCTTTAGTGTTGCCTGTAAGATGTAGTCCCTCATTTCTTTCAAAGTATGAGACAGTAGGCACTGAAGAAATGATTCAAATGTGCACGAAAGTAAGGATGGTCTAGCTTTCCAACCTCGGTAAAATGTTCTAATATTTATTCAGTCTATGTGAAAATCCTTGCGATGTTCGTTTAAAATGGGGCAATGAATACTTCACAATGAAATTCACCATATAATTTTCTTTTTTGGAGCACTTGTAACACCTTGTGGTCAAACTTATTATTGCCGGCTTATAATCAAGACAAATGTCATAGGAAAAGCGGCACACGAACGTGGTTATAGAAATCAATTTTAAACGTGGTAGACACAACCAGACAGTCACGAGGCGCACAAAGTAGCCTTTTTTGAATGAAGCAACTCATGAGGCCACTCACGAGATAAGCGCGAGGCCTGTATCTCAGCAGTTTGCAATCCAGCGATGAACTTGTTGCTAGGCAACACAACGAGAACGGAGATCTCAAAGAATTTCTCCCTTCAATAGCACATTACATTTCAAAACAAAATCAATGGATTAAATAACATGCCGCATCAAAATGTCACCAAGTACTCACTGGCAGTGGATTATTTTTCTGTAAAATCACCAATTTTCTTTTACTTCTTCTTTGTCTAGATATTCCTTAATATCACTAGAATATTATTCCAGGGGTGGGATGCTCGTACCTGTCCCCCGCACAGGTCACCAACTCGTCGCCATGAAAAGATAAGTCGTGAAGGTTATGAAAATGACTTTATTTTCCATAGCATCCCAGCGTGGAGCAGCATCGACAACTCTGAGCTCTCCTTCAATTGTCCATAGATAGAATTCTCACACTAAGAATTCCAATAATAACTGAGCAACATGACATCACTAGATCTGTACACCGTGCCTGTGGTTCCTACAGCAGCTAGTTTCTGTGTCGAAGGTTCTGGGAATATTCCAGTGGGACAGAGCAGATGCAACTACAACTATTGATTAAACACTACTAGCAGCCCACCTTTGCTCACTCCCCCAAATGTATACTTTGTTTGTGGGGAACAGGCTTATACATGGCTCCCTAGGGGATGGTCTGGCCGGTGTTATATCTCTTTTCTTTTACCTCCCGTTTACATTGTACCGTCCAACTATCACAAAGACCATAGGCTGCAGCGGAGAAGTGTATACTTGTTGCGGGTAAGGAGAGTTATTGACACAGCAGATATCGATCAAACTGATACTACTCTACAGCAATTCATGGATGCCATGAAGGGTATTGTGCCTTTCTGGGGACCTATGTATAACAGTGTTAACATTCATCGTCTCACCAGGGTTGTTGAAGGGGTTATCAACACTACAGCAGGCATACTCACTAACATCACGGCTGAGCTCCAGGCTACCAGACTTGTTGCTCTTCAAAATCGGATGGTTTTAGACATCATCCTTGCAGATAGGGGTGGAGCTTGTCGCGTCATAGGCAGCAGTTGCTGCGTTTACATCCCAGACCACGCCCCTAATGTATACTCAGCTATCCAGAAGCTACATAGGCTTGCATCCGATATTCATCAGGATAATGGTTCATGGTCCTTGACAGGGTGGTTTTGGGGTCTGATATCATCCTGGGGTTGGAAGATACTTCTTTTCCTAGTAGCTATTGCAGGTGTCATCTTCACGTGCTGCCTATGTGTCAACTGCCTTCCAGCATGCTGCACCTATTGTGTGAGTTAACTCACCCCTACCCCTAAATTGCCAGGCCATAATGATAAAGTGTCTACTGTTATGATGCAAGAAATACAGGATATGATGCAGATAGATGAGGGTATTTTTGAGTATTAAAAATATCCTGCTATACATGTGTTGCTTACTTTTCCTTTGATATTAAAGTGATTATGCATTTTCTCTTTTCCCTGCTTAGAATTGTAAAGATCCTACCTGATAGCGTCAATAAAGCATTTAGTCTCCACTGCTAAAGGAGGGTCTGTTAGGTTTGAAAATCCCATTTTCGCTATACACTTGTTCTACGTTATATTAGGTTAGCAGTGTGCGGCTAAATTAGACACCATTCGTATCCACGTCATGCAACCCACTAAGTTATCCCTGCAATGTGCGAGCTTCAGTTAGCGAGTGTGACTCCATTTTGAATTTCGTAATCCCTATTAGGCTGTGTCTGTACTAGGCCTCATCATTCATATTGCTTGCCTCAGCAGGACACTTCATTATGAAACTCTGGTATGACCAGAAGGTCACTCTGGAAGAGTTCCAACCTGGCCAGAAGGTGTGGGTTATAGGCCTGTGGAGCCCAGAGCACTCCAGGATCACAGGACAGGTCCATATGAGGAGAAGGAGCAGAAGGGGGAGTCCACCTCCTTGGTGGATCTCCAGAACCCTAGAAACCCCTTAATGGTGCTCCATGTAAACTGCCTCAAAGTACACTTTGAGAGTTCCGAAGTGAGCATGCTCTTGGTGACAGATGAAGGAGTGGAAGAGGAGAGCGAGCCTCTCCCTGACCTCCTGTCTGCCCAGGATCACAATGAGTCAGTGGAGGGTGTCAACCTCTCCCTTACTCTGACCCCAGAACAGCAAAGCGATTGTCTACAGTTATTGGGACAGTTTGCCTCTCTGTTCTCCCTCAGCCCTGACTCACACATCTGTGCATCCATGACATTGGCACTGGATACAGTCCGTCTATGAAGAACAAAATTTACAGGTTCTCAGACAAGATGAGGGCCATTATCAAAGAAGAGGTCTCCAAGATGCTGGCGTTAAGGATGCTTGAGCCCTCATACAGTCCTTGGTCCAGTCCTGTGGTGTGAGTACTCAAGGCTGTCCTACAAGGGTGTCACTCCAGAACTTAGGTTCTGCATGGACTACCGGTGCTTCAATTCCATCACGAAGGCTGACGCACACCCCATACCCAAAGCTGATCAGCTAATAGACAGGCTGGGCACTGTCAAGTTTCTCAGTGCTTTTGATTTCACATCAGGTTACTGGCAGATCACTCTGACTGAGGGGGAAAAAGAGAGGTCTGAATTCTCAACCCCAGGGCGGCACTTTCAGCTTCAGGTGATGCCCTTTGGTTTGATGAATGCCCCTGCAATCCTTTCAGAGGTTGGTCAACAGGGTCCATGCTGGGAAGGAGGCATTCTGTGTCACCTACCTGGACAACATAGCTGTCTAAAGCACCAGATTGGAGGAATATCTGTACCACCTCCAGGAGGCGCTTCAGGCCCTGCAGCAGGCGTGACTTACTATCAAGGCCAGTAAGTGCCAGATAGGGCAGGGTTCAGTGGTTTATCTGGGCCACATGGTGGGCAGGGACATGGTGCAGCACCTCCAGGCTGAGATTGAGACTATCCTGGACTGGCAACCCCGTCAGACACAGACTGAAGTGAGGGCCTTTCTGGGCCTAACAGGATACTATAGGAAGTTTGTTAAGAGGGTGTGGCACCATTGTTGCACCTTAACAGAGCTGAATTCAAAGAAGCAGGCCAGACATATTATCTGGACAGTGGCCTGCCAGAAACCCTTTGATACCCTCAAGGAGGCCATGTGTAAAGCACCCGTACTCAAGGGCCCTGACTTTTCCAAAGAGTTTCTAGTGCAGACAGATGCTTCAGACTATGGCATAGGTGCGATCTTAGCACAGTTAAATGAGGAGGGACTAGACCAACCGGTAGCCTTCATTAGCAGGAGGCTACTTTGATGGGAAAAAAGGTGGAGGGTGATTTAGAAGGAGGCCTTCGCTGTGGTCTGGGTACTCAAGAAGCTGAGACCATACTATTTGTGACTCACGTCCGGGTTCAGACAGACTACAAACCCCTCAGGTGGCTCATGCAAATGAGGGGTGAAAATTCCAGACTGTTGAGGTGGTCAATGTCAGTACAGGGAATGGACTTTACAGTGGAACAGTGTACCGGGTTAGACCATGCCAATGCTGATGGTCTATCCAGGTTATTCGGCCTTAGTGATGAGAACTCCAAAGGGGTTGGGTAGTACTCCCCACTTTCGGATGGGGGGACACATGTTAGACCAGTGAGCCTTAGGGCGATCTTCCCCCCAACTTGTTGCCTTCCTTCTCCACTTTTCTGACAATGTTTCTGCTGGCCCAGTGCTAAAGTGCATGGGATCTCTCCTCTAAGCATGGTGATATAAGCTTATACCCAATTGGCATATTTAATTTACTTGTAAGTCCCTAGTAAATTGGTGCTACATGTACCCAGGGCCTGTAAATTAAATGTCACTAGTGGGCCTGCAGCACTGCTTTTGCCATCCACTTAAGTAGCCCTTGTAAACATGTCTGAGGCCTGCCATTGCAGAGCCTGTGTGTGCCATTTAAACGGTCATTGCGACCTGGCAAAATAGACCTTTTTGCCAGGCCCAAACCTTTTCCCATAGGGAAGGCTCTGGACAGCCCAGGGGGCAGGGTACAATGCATTTAAAAAGTAGGAAATCTCTTGGCAGTGAAAAACTCTTACCTTCATTTTTCACTACTGCAAGGCCATTCTCTCCCATAGGATAACATTGGAGTTGCCTTATTACACTTCATAAGTGTAATTTCCAAAGGGGAAGAAATACTGATTCATGTTTGGTGTATCTAGAATCCTAATTTAGAATCCTAACTTATGATGTTGGATTTTAAATTACAATTCTGAAAATGGCACTTTTAGAAAGTTGACATTCTCTTGCGTAAACCATTTGGTGCCTGCAGCCTGTCTCTGGTCACATGACTGGGTGTAGTTGAGAGTTGGGCTTTGTGTATTCCTCTTAGACAGCCACACACAATGGGAGCTTAGGTGTGACTTGACGGGGTCATCACTGGCAGGATTTGAGGGAGGAGCTGAGACCAGCCTCATTTACACCTGAATAGACTGTGTCCTGTTTTCACACAAAGGGCCTAATGACTCTGCGTTGTCACTTTGGCCAGCTTGGAGCCATGGCACGGGAGTAAGGGAAACCCATGACCTTAAAGACACTATCTAGAAGCTTCTCCCACCTTCCAGAACCAGGGCACCAGTGTATAAAAATGGGACCCCAGACATCAACTCTTCAGCACACTTCTGGACCTGTAGATACTCTGCCAGGAAGAAGGACTGCTGTGCTGCTGAAGGACTGCTACTCTGCTGGACTGCACTCTGATGGACTCCTGCTTTGCTGTGCTGACCTCTTGCCTGTTGCCCTCTTGCTCTCTTGCTCGGATGAGAAGGATCGGCCTGCATCTCTGGAACCCAGAACCCAAAGTGACGCCAAGGGCTAGTTGGCTGGCCTTCTGTTTTGAAACTTCAGGGACATAACAGGTTTCCAACAACCTTGCACCTGCACCTGGACTCTGCCATCTGCAAGTCAACCATGACAAGTGGTGCCACCCTAGTCCTGGATCCTTGGAAGTGGGCCTACGGTGCTTGACAGCGGTCCAATGCATCTTCTCTGCAGAGAGGCACATCCCCAAGCAGTACTGATGCATCTCCTCTGCTAGGTGGCGTATCTCCGAACAGAACCAACACATTGCCGCTGCTGTGTGGATTAGGCCCTTCACGAAGATCCGCATTGCCTCTGCAGTCCTCACAACTGACACATCGCCAAGTTGGCTCATCCGCGGCCCAGCTCCTTGCATCTCTCATTAATGGCAGCTTCAACAACAACAGACCCTGCATCACATCCTCCAGCTCCTTGGAACTGACGCACCACCATCTGTGCATGACCTACTCCGAACTTCTCATCATAAACCCCGTCGACGGGATACATGAGGGTGGAGCAACAGGACCTCGCTCCGTAGCCTCACTGCATTTTTGAACAAACATATCACTTCGGCTGCGCAGCGCATCTTTTGATGCGGATCCACACAACTCTCCACAACCAGGATTTAAGCTACTTTGATCAGCAGGTCTAACTGAGTCCATGTAGCTGGCCCACGCTCCAACACAGTCAGCCTGAATTTGTGACTTTGTCCCGGTCCAGCACGATCAGATATCCACAGTTAGTGGTTTGTGATTTTTGGTGCTATTTTCACTAAAATCTTTCAAATTGAATATCTTCAGTTCTAAGTATTGGATTTTTGTTGTTTTGGTCTTGTTTTATTTATTAAAAATAACTCTATTATTCTAAATGTGTTAGAGCGTGGAGTTCGGCAAAAACTCAGCCTACCGCTGGTGGAGCAGAGATTACCGGCGCGAGCTCACCCCACATCTCACTTTTATCTGGTGAATGCTAAAGCCATATCCTATGAATTGTGGCATCAAGACTTGACAAATGATCAGGAATGACCCAGTTTGCAGTACTCCAAGGATGCTGAGCATAAGACTTAACGAAGCAAGCACACTAAAATGAAACTTTTATTTTAGTATGTTCGTGTCCACACATGTGAACAAGATGCTATAGCACAGGAGGAGCAAACCTACCTGTTTTACGGTATGTGGTAGCCTAGAGTTTAACATAGCATTTGACATTTTCTGCTCAGAGACCTGCATCGGTAGCGTCAATACTATCTTTATACAAACAAAGAATAGTGGAAGTGGTATACAGATCTATTTGCACATCCTAAGTACTGGGTGTGTAAATACTAAATACAATAACGTGTGCTCAGAATGGGCAGAGAAACACTATGCCACCTAACTAGTGTAGAACATGCATGGAAAAGAGAAAAAGAAACTCCTTCATATAATTCTGATATATTAATGAGCACAGAGCACTACAAAATCTTTCCTTAGTGTTCTACCAATGTAGCAGGACCAATCTTTATTGATGATACGTTCAAGGTGTAACAGTAACAGTAGTGTTCATACAGAAAACAGACAGCCGACATGTTTCGTCGCAGATGGCTTTCTCAAGGCTGTAATTTCAAACATACAACAAATCAAAACATTATTTAAAAGTTGATGAAATATTGAAGAAAAGAAACACTATTTATATTTTGAAAAAAGAGACCCTGGGTCGCTCTGGCTAGCTACACTATCCAGGTATATTTTTCTCTTACTAGCTACATTCCATGACAGGATACAAACTGGGAGCTTTTCTTTGGTTCTAGGATATTTCACCAATGGTGATTTGGTTATCTTTCCCTCTTCAAAGATCTTTTTTCATAATATAAATAGAGTTTATTTTCTTTACTCAGATCTTGAATATCTTGAGTTTTTTCTGCACGAGTTGAGTGACTATTCTAAATTTATCTGGACTCTCATTGCAACTTGGCAATGGTAGTCATGGCTTTCTCACTGTTTTCTCTCCTTTTTTATTTTTCACTTATCTATTTTTGGCTACGCTAATCACTCAATGATTTAGATTAGTGATATGCCAATTTGAAATAATGAGTTGGTAAACCAATATTTCATCAACTTTTTAATAATGTTTTGATTTGTTGTATGTTTGAACTTACAGCCTTGAGAAAAGTCATCTGTGACGAAATACTTCGGCTGTCTGTTCTCTGTATGAACACCACTGTTACTGTTACACCTTGAACGTACCAACAATAAAGATTGGACCTGCTACATTGGCAGACCACCAAGGAAAGATTTTGTAGTGCTTTGGGCTTATTAATGTATCAATACTATCTTTGGTGATTTGGCTAGAGTCGGCTGACATCATCGAGACAGGACGGAAGTCGATTCTTCTGTGTCTTCTGCATCCTGCCTATTCCATTCTGTATGTTGGCTTGTTTCTTGCCTTCTGTGAGGTCTCCAGCCTTATGCGTTCAACCCTCACTTCCTATAAACAGGTGATGGATTTTCTTCTGTTATGATTCTCTTTAAATCTTAGGTAAAATGTTTTTTTATGCCACATCGTGCTGTTAAGTAGGAGTTTTGGAGAAAGGTTCAATATCGGTGGCTTTAATTCACAAGATTATGTTCTTGAAGATACTTGTTCATGACTTTTTTTAATGTGTATATTATTATTGCTTTGTTGGCATGCAAGGTACATGAGAGGCATCTGTTTGGTACATGCCCAGAAGTGCCCACAGGAGAGGAAAATATGCTAACACTGAGGAGTGATAACGTAGACGTCTTTCCTAAGAAGTCATTTTCTCTGCATCATTCGTAGTTACTTGGGTGCTAGCACGGCAAACAGAATGAGCTGAAACAATAGTTAATCATCACTTAACCCACATGCATGTTAGTCAGCAGCACTGATGTTTCCCAAAAACGTTGATAACTGCTTTCGGAGGATTGGAAGGGGGGAATGGGTATACCTCTCCTACTCCGTTTTAGTCTTTAATAGTGTTGATGTTCTCAGGCTCCGCCCCACTCATCAATATGCGCTCGGGCTCCACCTTGCCTTCATCAGTGTGGACGGGCTCATCAAGGTTCGCTATGTCTACAGCAATGTTGATAGACTTATGCTCCACCCCGTTCACCAAGATCCCTTACATCATCAGTGGTTCTTTGAGCTCAGGCCCCGCTCTCCTGATCAGTGTCTGTCCGGGGCCCGCCGCCTCTCCTTTAAACACAAAGGGTACTTAATTTCAACCTTCACTAATGACTGAAAGGTACCCTTGCAGCTGGGGCATGCAAATGACTAAGGGGTTTCTCCTTTTCCAACAGACACCCTTATTGAATCTAGGGGTAGCTGAGCAATACTCTGCCTGCTGATGGAACTCCAGAGAATTTGGGAGAGGTTTTAGGAAACTACATTGCAAGCTCCGCTTAGGCCTGGTTATTACACCAGAGATGGATAGATCTGGGACATCTGTCACTCATAAGAGGGGGGCCACATAGTTAGTGCAGTTTACCCAGGCAGTGGGGCTAACAGACATTTGCAGAACACAACAACACCCTAGGGAGAGACAATATTCCTACCTATCTGGGGTGCAAAAGGTCTTTACGAGACTTGACAATATACTATTCCCTGCAGGGGAAATTTGTAATACAAGCTGAACACGTGGGGGAAGTCTACCAGACCACTCACGTCTTACAGTGTCGTGGGGGCAAGCAAATAGGGGGGAAAAGGGACTCACATGGAGGTTAATTCATGGGAGTTGAGAGACCCTGAGGTAGTGACAGAATCAAAAATATGCACTGAATTGTACTTTAAAGAAAACAAGGGCACAGTGGAAGCGGTGGAGACACTATGGGAGGCATATAAGATGGTGCTCATGGATAGTGCACAAAATGTAATTTCAAGAAAGAAAAGAAGTCAGTAGCAGAAATAAAGCGGCTGGAATGACAAATAACACAGTTGGAAATCTCAATGGGAGTGATGCCAGCGGAGCATATTATCAGACAAATAACACTATTGAAAACACTGTATATAGATCTAGTGGAAGATGAGGCAAATAACAGAAACTAGTAAAGCAGCGAAGGCTATACAAAATAAGAGATAAAGCAGGCAAGCTACAGCATGGCTAAGTAAGAAAGAGGAAGAGGCCCTGTGGATTGGACAAATCATTTACTCATGGGCGACAGTACAAAACACAGACATAGGTATCTCAGCAGAAGTTGCCAAATATTACACAAAATGATATGAGGCCAACCCCCAAAAGGGTGATCAGCAAATCCAGGAATATCTGGACCAAATGAATATCCCTATTGTACATGAGGAAGATAGGAAAGACCTGGATAAGGAAATAACACTGGAAGAAGTACTGGGGGCCATAGCTATAGTTAAATCAGAGAAAACCCCAGGGCCTAACGAGATTCCTGCAGAATTCTATAAACATTTTGAGGGTCAAGTGGTGCCTTATATGCTAAAGAACTTGACAGAAGCAAAAGAGAGTGGAAAACTGCCAGCGGACTTCAGGCGCTCAATCATAACGGTGATAACCAATGATGGAAAGCGTCAGGACCAGTGTGGCTCATATCAGCCAATCTCCTTGTTAAACGTAGAAGCCAAGGTGCTCTCTACAATCCTAGCAATGTGTCTCTTAAGGGGTATTACATACTTAATTCACAAAAATTAATCAGGCTTTATGCAGGGACGCTCAACTAGACTCAACTTTAGGCGAATACATAATTGACTAGCCAAAGTGGCATATTGTTCAGAGACTCACGTCTTCCTTTCCTTTGATGCCAAAAAGGCATTTGATGCAGTATGTTGGCCCTTTCTCATGCAAACGTTGGAGAAATGTGGGTTTGGCCCACAGTTTAGGGAATGGGTGGCACTTATATACCAGGCACCAACGGCAGTGATGCAAGTAATCAACACATTGTCTGAATGGTTTGGGCTGGGGAGGAGGACTAGGCAGCATTGCTCCCTGTTCCCCTTTCTCTTCACTCTTACAATCGAGTCCTTGGTGGGTCTGGTTAGAGCTCATGGGAGTATAAGGCGTTCAGTGGAGTTGACACTCCTAGCAAGGAGGAGAAAATCTTGCTTTGAGCAGATGACATCTTTTTGTATGTAATAAACCCTGAAACCATGATGCCCACAATTTTCCGGGTGTTTGAGGAATATGGGACCTACTCAGGATACAAAATTAACTGGGGAAATCAGTTCTGTTTCAACCACAAGGATCGGGCCAGACATGTCACTTTTTACAGAACCTCGAGGTGACAGAGATTTGAGTAACAGCAAGCAAGGAGAGTTGGCTAAACAGGAACATAGGTCAGGTGAAAGCCAAATTTTAAGCAGACATTGATATGTGGCACATATTACAGCTCACGTTAATGGGTAAAGTGGCGGCATTCAAGATGATAGCACTCCCTAAATTATCATTCGCTCTACAAAATACGTACTATTGTGTACCAGATAAATTATTTGTTAGAAGAGACAAAGAACCTCGGACCCTGTTATGGAATAAGGGTCATACCAGAATAGCTCTCAAGACATTGTTCAGGAACCCATACAATGGTGGCATTGCTCTCCCAATATTAGGGCCTATTGTTGGGTGGCACACTTGATTATCATAAATGAATGGATGTATGCTCCATAAGATCACCTAACATTCAAGTTGGAGTGGGCAACACTCCAGGAGCGCTGCAATTTCACTACATTTATAGGGGGCATGGCAGTTCCTGCCCACAATTCAGGTAGTGATAGAGGCGTGGTTGAGAGCAACAAAAACCATAGGTGACAAAAAAAGTCACCAGAGAGACACCAGTAAGGGGAGGGGCAATGTTACATGAAGTGGGGAAACTGAAAGGGATTCAAAATCTGGGATCCCATTGGCGTAACAAAAATTGGCAACACAATAAATTATGAGGACATTATGACATTCCAGTCCCTGCACCAGGAATACCAGTTAAGCCCCACACAATATTTAAAGTACGCACAACTACGACATATCTGGCGGGCCGAAGGTCTAGAGGTGTCTGAAATCCCGGAGCACGCACCACTGGAAGGTAGAATACTTATGGAGAGACCGGGACAGGGGGTTGTATCTGCTACATAATTGCTACATGATTGCTGGCCCTGTGTAGAACTCTCTACATCAACAGAGTGTCAAGGCAGTTCCTGTCTATGCATGAAATGTTTGCAGGACAGTACCATCAGACATGATGAGCAGCTAGCAAACCTTTCAAAATTATTTTGGTTTTCAAAAACAGACTCCCAAATCAGGAGTTTGTTTTTAAGAATACACAAAAGCTAGTGGTCCCACAGGCTGGGAGTTTTCTCCCCGGGTGACTGGTTCATTATTGTTTTCCTTTCCATTAATTTACTCTAAATAAGGTAGACGGTATAAAGTCCTTCCTTCAATGGCCCCCTACCTTGTTGAGACATCAATGCACGTATTCCATTGAGGAGCCACAAGCAAAGGAATGAGATTACAATTAATTGAACTGAATGTCATTGAATATGAATAGATTTTCATAGTAAATCAGAGAAAGATATTTAAGCATCAAAGACACAGAAAAAAATAAACACATTCAGATTTTTATACATCAACTTTATTACAAATATTGTAAGGAATAAGACACTGAGTAAACAGAGACATTTTGTTACCTCCATTCTTGTGACCTATGGCTCAATCATTTCACTGTTCCACTTTAATACTCATTTTCCAGACAGGTGAGGTGGATCCATTATTGAGATTTCAGGCCTGATTTGGGGTGATTCTCTTTTAAATATAATTTTCTGGCTGTAGCTCAGACACTGTAACAGGTGATGGCTCTCACAGATGTAGCAATAGTGCTGACTCCAAGCAGACATATCCAAAATAAGGACACAGTGAAGCATGAGATCTCAGTACATGGCGGTCATCAGCCTTCCTGAGCAGTCATCAGGCGCAGACAAAAGAGCAGCCCTGCTAAGAAACTTTGACACATTTAACAAAAGAAACTATGACCAATCCCTTACTCTTACCATCCACCCTATATCTTCTCTCAGGAAGAACTAATCAGAAGCCTTTTGCTAAAAAGGACCTCACAGAATTTCTTTGGGTATTCTTTTCTCCTTTCTCCTTCCCTTCAGTTCTGGGTCTCCACTGTCCATCCACAGAGACGCAGTCAATATCCACCCACTGTGTAGTTAAGCTGTATTTATTCTCCATTACAACATACAAAATGCAATTCACTGGTCCTTGCACTTAGTCTTTCATCACAGAAGGAGTCTTACTACTGCGCACTTGCTACATACCCACCACACATACACGAACATGGAATATCAACTCCAAGATCTAGGGGTCACACAGGATCTCTCTTTGGGCCATCAGAGATGATCTGTCTGGAGCCTCCATTACCCCCTTGTCTGCTCATCAGAGCATTCTTATGATCTTGAGATCCCCTTTGCTGATTGCCATTGCTCTTTGACCCTTTTGTTAGCCATTAAACATTTTATCTGACTTCAGCCATCTGACTTTCTCAAACCCTTTCTGCCATCCTTCACAGACCACACTCATTTTCACTCATCAGTCTTTAAAATTCTCTGCCACATTTCAGTCCCATTGGCCTCAGATCCATACTCACAATACTGTGCCAGCATCAATCAATCAATCAATCACAGAATTTGTAGAGCGCACTACTTACCCGGGAGGGTCTCAAGGCGCTGGGGAGAAAAAAAGGGGGTGCTGCTACTGGTCGAACAACCAGGTCTTGAGTAGCCTCCTGAAGGTCAGCAGGTCTTGGGTCTGTCGTAGGCTTAGTGGAAGGGTGTTCCAGGTCTTGGCGGCGAGGTGGGAGAAGGATCTGCCGCCGGTGGTAGTTCTTCGAATGCGAGGGACGGTGGCGAGGGAGAGGTCGGCGGAGCGGAGCTGGCGGTTGGGGACGTAGAAGAGGAGTCGTCTGTTGAGGTAGGCTGGGCCAGTCTTGTGGAGTGCCTTGTGTGCGTGGATGAGGAGTTTGAAGGAGATTCTCCTGTCGACGGGGAACCAGTGCAGGTTCCTCAGGTGGGGGGTGATGTGGCTGTGGCGTGGTACATCGAGGATCAGGCGTGCGGAGGCGTTTTGTATGCGTTGCAGTCGCTTGATGAGCTTGGCCGGGGCTCCCGCGTAGAGGGCGTTCCCATAGTCAAGTCTGCTACTGACGAGGGCCTGGGTGACTGTTCTTCTTGTATCTGTCGGGATCCACCTGTAGATCTTGCGAAGCATGCGGAGGGTGTTGAAGCAGGAGGAGGAGACTGCGTTGACTTGCTTGGCCATGGAGAGCGTTGAGTCGAGGATGACTCCCAGGTTGCGTGCGTGGTCGGTGGGTGTCGGGGCTGCTCCCAGCGTCGTTGGCCACCAGGAGTCGTCCCAGGCTGAGGGGTTGGAGCCGAGGATGAGGACCTCTGTTTTGTCCGTGTTCAGTTTTAGTCGGCTGATCTTCATCCAATCGGCGACGGCCTTCATTCCTTCATGGAGGTTGGATTTGGCGGCGAGGGGGTCCTTGGTGAGGGAGAGGATCAGCTGAGTGTCGTCGGCGTAGGAGATTATGTTGAGGTCGTGCTGTCTGGCAATGCATGCGAGCGGGGCCATGTAGATGTTGAACAGTGTTGGGCTGAGGGATGATCCCTGGGGTACGCCGCAGATGATCTCGGAGGCTTCGGATCGGAATGGTGGGAGGTGGACTCTTGGGTTCTGCCGGCGAGGAAGGAGGTGGCCCATTCCAGGGCCTTGTCTCGGATCCCTGCGTCGTGGAGGCGTGCGCGTAGAGTGCGGTGGCAGACAGTGTCGAAGGCGGCGGAGAGGTCCAGCAGGATGAGGGCTGCGGTCTCACCATTGTCCAGCAGGATCCTGATGTCGTCGGTGGCGGCGATGAGGGCAGTCTCAGTGCTGTGGTTGCTGCGGAACCCCAATTGGGATGGGTCCAGGATGCTGTTTTCTTCGAGGTATCGGGTTAGCTGTTTGTTGACGATCTTCTCGATGACCTTGGCTGGGAACGGAAGCAGGGAGATGGGCCGGAAGTTCTTGAGGTCTCTCGGGTCCGCCTTGGGTTTTTTGAGTAGGGCGTTGATCTCTGCGTGTTTCCAGCTCTCTGGGAAGGTCGCGGTCTCGAAGGAGAGATTGATGACGTTGCACAGGTGGGGTGCGATGGAGCTGCTGGCTTTGTTGAAGATGTGGTGCGGGAAAGGGTCTGACGGGGAGCCGGAGTGTATTGTGCTCATGGTCTTGATGGTGTCATCGATGTTCACGCTGGCCCAGGCTGACAGGGGGTCGTGGTCGATGGTGTGCGGCGGGTCTGGTGCATCGATCTTAGTTGGGGCTGTCTGGGTGTTGAAGCTGTCGTGGATGTCGGCGATCTTGCGGTGGAAGAAGGTGGCGAGGGAATCGCACAGGGCTTGCGACGGCGGGATGTCGTTGGTGTTGGAGCTGGGGTTGGAGAGTTCCTTCACGATGTTGAAGAGCTCCTTGCTGTTGTGTGCGTTGTTGTCGAGGCGGTCTTTGAAGGAGATTCTCTTGGCGGACTTGATGAGGTGGTGGTGGTTACGGATGGCGTCTTTGTGGACTGCGTGGCTGTCCGGTGTCTTATCACTGTGCCATTTCTTCTCTAGTTTCCGGCAGGTACGCTTGGAAGCTAGGAGTTCCGAGGTGAACCAGCTGGCTCTTTTGGTGGTGTCACTGTAGGTGAGTTTTTTCAGCGGGCGAGGGTGTTGGCACAGTCGTCCATCCATCGTCTGAGGTTGCAGGCAGCGTCGTCGGTGTTGGATGGGCATCAGAGACCATCTCCTATCACTCAGAGTGTAACAGTACCAGGTTTTTATTCACTTTGCATGCTTTCAGCAAATACATTACTTACCAGTTCTACATATGGGCTTACGAGATGGGGGTTTCTAGCAGTTGGCAGCAAAAGACGCATGAATTAGAACCATTTACTAAAGGTATGGCCTAGACTCACATAGGTATCCTCCTGCTCCCGGCCTTCTTCCTTCTCTTCTAGGTCCTTCTGTGCCTTTAAGAGTTGGTCCTCCTACTAGTCCAGTTCCAAGTCCTCCTTTTCTTGGCTGTTTTCACCCTCCTGATTCTAACCCTGGCAGTGGTCTCGCAAGTTCTGGTCACCCTGGTTTCCTGAATCTGGTGCTCCTGGTCTTAGTCCTTTCTGGCCCTGTTCCTGGCTCATTTTTGCATTAGCCCTTCCTGGGTCTTCTGATCCTGGTACTTCTAATCCTCTCTTTGATCCTGCTGGTCTGCGGGTTCCTATCCACCTAGCCCGCTTGCCCTGAGCCTCCTAAAACAGGCACTCCTAGTCTTCCTGGTTTGGGTTATCCTTATTCTCCTTGCCCTGTTTCTTGTGATCCACCTGGTTTAGCATCCACTGGTCCTGGTTCTCCTTATTAGGCCCTCTTGGGCTGGGCCTGATCATTTTGGTCCTGGTCTAGTCCCATTGGTCCCTGTGGCTCTGGTTGTCCTGGGTCCCCTTATCCTCATCAGCCTGGTCATAATACCCCAGTTTCTAGTCCTCCTGCTCCACTTGGAACTTGGTCCTGGTCCCTTGGTTCTGACTACTCTGGTACTCCTAGGCCTGTTCCTTGTCCTGCTTATTCTGATCCTTCTAATCCACCTAATTCCAGTCTATTCCCTTTTCTTAATGGGCCTATCCACCTACTCCTGACCTGGCCAGCTCTCTAGGTCCTCCTCCACCAGGTCATGATACGTTTGGCCCTGGACATCCTGCTCATTGTCATCCTGGAACAACTTGTCCACTTTGTCCTGATCCTCCTTGTTCAGGTTTATCCTGTTCTTAGCCATCCAGATTGGTAATCATGGTCCTGTCATCCTGGCCTTCTTTGTTCTGTTCCTCCTTTTCCTCCCCATCCTGGTCCTGCTTTTCCCGATATGCTAGTCCTGATACTCCTGGACCTCTGTGATGTGATCTTCATTTTCCCCTTGTTTGAGGTCCTGCAGGTCCTCCTCGCCCTGGTCCACTTAGCTTTTGTCATGCTAGCTCTGGTTGCCTCGCCATCTCCTCATGATTCTTCACGTCCTGTCCTCTTAGGCTTCCTCACTCTCAATTTTGTTTGCCTACTAATGATTTTCCTATTCCTGGCCCTCAAAGTCCATGTTCTCTTCCTGGTTTTGTGCCCAGTAGACTTGATATTTTTGTTTCTGGTCCTCCTTGTTTGTGTATTTGTATGCCTAATCCTCTTGCTTCTGTACCTCCTGATCCTTTCAGGCCCCCTTCTTCTAGCTCTTCCTTTTCTTACCTGATCACCTTGACCCATGTCCATTTGACATGATCCTTCTGATCCTCATCACCCTACTCATCTGATTACTAGTACATCAGTTCCTGGTCCTGCTGGTCCCCTTGGTCTACTTGGCCTCTTGTGTCCAGGCCCTCTTAGGCCTTCCCTTCTTAGCTCTTGTCTTCCTGGTTTGGGTCATCCTTGTCCTCTTGGCCCTGTGCCTTGTCCTCATGGCCCTTCTGGCACTGGTTCTCTTTGGCCCTCTTGGTCCTGGTTCTCTTTGTCTGGGTCCTTCTGAGCCTCATCATTTTGGTCTTGGTCCTCTTGGACATTCAGGTCCAGTCCCCTTAGTCTACCTGGCTCTGGCTGTTCTATTCCTCCTGATGTTCCTCACCTGGTCCTGCTACTGCCAGGTCCTGGTATTTCTGCTCCACTTGGTACTCTGGGCTCTGGTCCCATGGCCATGGTCCACCTAGCATTACTATGCCTGTTCCTGGTCCTCTTAGTACTCATCCTTCTAATCCTCCTTGCTCTGGCCGTGGCCCTCCTGGCTCTGGTCCTACTGGTATTCCTGGTACTTGCTCTTTGTCTTCCTTATTCTGGTTCTCTGGTCCTGTTGGCCATAATCCTCATGCTCCTAATCTTCCCAGTCTTCCATGACCAGGTTCCGGTCCTCCTGCTCTTTGTCCTCATGCTCCTGTACCAACTGATCATGGTCCTCCTTGCTCTGGTCGTCTTGGTAATGGCCATCCTGTTCCTCACCGTCCTTGCCATCTTGTTCCTAGCCCTGTGATGTGGACCTCCAGGGTGTGGTTATCCCAGTCCTGATCTCAGTGGTCCTGATCCTGCTTTTCCTCCTCACCTCATCCTCCTGTTCCTTGTACTCAAGGTCCTGATTCTCCTTGCCATGGTCTTTCTGGTGCCCCTAGTCCTTTGTTTTCTGGAACTCTTAGAACATTTTCTTCTGGCTGCCTGAGTCCCTGGTCTCACCTACCTGGCACTCCTTGCCATGGTTGGGCTATTCTTGTTTTTCAATGTTCTTGTCCTCCTCAAGGTTATGTGCCAGTTGGTCCTGATCTTCTTGGCCCTGGTCCTTATAGTTTAGTTTCATCTTGGCTTAGTTCTCATGGGCTGGCTCACCAATCATCCTAGCCTTGGTCTTCTTGGTCCTGGTTGTTCTTGTCCCTCTTGTCATATTGCACTTCTTAAAATACCAATTCCAAAACAAAAGAGGGGAGTCAGAAGCAACATAAAGGAGTCCCCTCAGCTTCCAGTGTTATAATAAACCTTACCTTTTAGCCATCCTGACCCTTCTTAGTTTACTCAGTCTTGGCCGATCTGACTCTGTTCCTTTCTGGTCCTCTTGGCCCTAGTCAACCTGTCGTGGTTCTTCTCACCTTGAACCTTCTAGCCCTGGTACCACAGTTCCTTGTCCATTTAGCATCATGTGTCCTGGCCCTCTTAATCTTTGTCCTCCTGGTTTGGGTTGTCTTGGTCCTTCTGGATCCTTTCATTGTCCTTTTAGTCCTACCGGTACTACAGCCATTGGTCTTGGCCCTCTTGATCCAGGTTTTTCTTTTTCGGGACCTCTTGAGCCTGGTCATTTTGGTCCTGGTCCCCTGGCTGCCACTGTCCAGTCCTCTTGCTCTGTCCTACCTGGTAATCCAAGCCCTGGTCCCCTAAATCCTAATCTTTATGGGCCTCCTTGCCCTGGCATGGTCATGATTCTTTTAGTTATCCTAGTCCTTCTTGCTCTTGTCTTCTGGGCACCCTTGGTACCAATCTTGGCACTGGTCCTCTTGGTCTTCTTAGTCCCTGTCCAGCTTATCCTGCTTTCCTGGATTTACTGGTGATTGCCCTCCGATCCTAGTCTTCATAGTGCTCTTCAATTTAGTCCTGATCCTCCTAGCCCTGGTCCTCCTGCTTCTTGGCCTCATAGTTCTGCAGCTAGCCTAAGAACTTACTGATCCTGTACTGCCTGGTCTGTCTGGTCATCATTCCTATGTACTCCTACATCTAGTCTTTTTTTAACATGGGTCTCCCCTTTTTCAGGCTCCAGGTCCTGGACCTTTTCACCCCTCACCCTAAATTCTCATTACTCAATCCTCCTGCTCCCCTGGGTTATCTATTCCCCTGGTTTGAGTATTCCCAGTTCTTCTACTCCTGGTTCTCCTAATCCATGTAGTCCTGGTCTTACCTCTGGTACTTCTTTGTTAAGTCCCCATGTATCGGGTTTTCTGGTGTTGATCCTACTGACTTTGGTTTCCCTAGCCCTCCCAGCCCCAGGCCCTCCTGCCCCATCCTAGTCCTAATAGTCCTCCAGGTCTTCTGATTTGCCTGTTCCCCCTCATTCTTGTCAATCTGACTCTTTTTCCCTCTATCAAGGTCCTTCTAGTAATGGTCCTTCTAGGGTTGGTGTTCCTCATCCCACTGGCACTGATCCTCCTAGTTCTGATGATGCGTGTCAGCCTGGTTCATGTAGTCCTTGCCATGCTGGTTTAGGATCCCCATGAGTATAACCCTCATAGTCCTTCTAATCCTGGTCCCACTGGGCCTAGACTTCCTGGCCCTATATGTCCCCCTGTTCATCCTAATCTAGGGTCTCCAGGTCCAGCTAACCCAGGTCCTTTCTAGTTGTGGTCTTCCCAGTACTGGTCCATTTGCTTCTGCTCCCTTGGTCCTCCTTGATCTGATCTCTGTGGTCTTGGCCCTCTTGTCCCTAGTCCATCTTTCCATTGGTCTCTTGGTACTGTTCCTCTTTGGTCTGTCTACCCAGGTCTGCTATTCCTGGCCACCCTCTTTCATCTGGTCCTGGTTGATGCTCTTGGGCCCTCTTCATCATTATGGCCCATGGCCTTCTTTTCCTTCTACCCCTGGTACTTTTGTTCCTTTGGGCCCTTGTCCACTGGGTCCAGGTACCCCTGTTGCAAATCCTCCTGACCCTCCTGATCCTTCTAACCAGCGTCATTGTACTCCTAGTCCTGTTTTTCCTTGTCCTGTTCCTTATCATCTATTTGTTCCTGATTCCCTCTGGCATTGGTAACACTGGTCCTAGTTGACTAGATCTCCCTGGGGCTGGTTTTTCTCACCTGATCCTTGTGGGTCTGTTCATCCCAGCCTTCCTTGTGGTGCACCTTCTGGTCCATATTCTCTTCTCCTACTAGTCATCATACTTCTCCTACCGGTCCTACTCCTTCCTTCCTTCCCCAGACCCCCTCCACAATGCTTTTTTTACTTAAAGATTTCTTTTGCTAAGACAGCACTGTCAAGGACAGAAATGAGGGCTCAGTAGAGAGAGGACCGTACCCACTTAAAACACTGCTTAGCATGTTAAAAATCATAACTAACATTCCCAGCATACATTGTACGGGTGGCTAAAATGTCAATGTGGCTGAAGGGGCAACTCATGACATGGGACCAATAAGCATCTATGCCTGAAATCCACTCTGCTGGGTGGATACTATGAACAAGTGTGTTTATTCACAAGCATTAGAGTGAACTCCTCCTATGAATTATTCAGATGCATTACTTGTCTTTTTCCTGCTTTCATTTCCCCTATTCCACAGAAGCCCTATTACTGTGTCTCACTCAATTTACCTCCTGCAAGTGTCCCAAAGTTCTGTGCCTCCATGTACCAATTGTCTACTGGATGTGTGCTTCCTTCTGGGGCCCAGACACCACCTGTCTTCATTCCAGGCTTGCTGGTGCTTGTCGACTGCTTTTGTGTTGACAGGTTTGAAATACTAAGCAAACACAACCCCTCTTGAAAAGAAGCCTAAAGCTAGCACAAGGCCCTCCATAAGAAGCCTAAAAAGAGCCCAGTCCTCACAAATAATCAAAAGGAGGATCACCATTAAAAAACAATGTATACTCATCGGTGAATAAAACATTTATGTAACATGCTTTTATTTTTAGTTTAAGCATGTTTTATTGAAAGGGTAATCATAAATAGCAATAAGGTAGCCTAATTCTATTGAACAGGTAAAAGATAATACAATAATGGTGCATGTTACATCTGTATAAACAAAAAGAAAGAACCCAGATGTAAAATGAGTAGGTTAAAGTTTCAATAAAACATTGCAAGTGAGAGATAGAAAGAAAGATGAGAGCGAAAAGAGAAGAACAGTATAAAACTGGATAAAGGACTGAAATGGGAGATTATAAAGGAAGACATTGTGAGAACTATAAATAAGCATTACTAATCCTATTGCAGCATAGGTTTATAAGCAAAAAAATTATGAACAATTCAGGGAGGTTTAGGAACTTCTTCAACAAAAATATCAACTGATTTACTATTGTAGCCTCAATTATCAAGAAACAGTGTTACATGTAAGCATATTCTTTCTTTCTTAAGAACTAATGAAATTGGGTGCACATAGGCCCTGTCCAATCGATGGTGGAAGCCAACAGCATACCACCAGGCTTTATAAGAAACTTGTATGTTGTGTTTCCAATTAGAGATTATTTGCTGAAAGGCTATAGCTATCAATGTGTCTAGTAGGTGAGGTGGGCGTGTTAGGTGAGACCAAACTGGGGCCAGGCTTCCCAAGAATGCATTATGTATAGTATACGGGATGTTAATTTTCAAAAATCTCAGCAAGCTGATCCCAAACCTGTCACCAAAAAGCAGCAATGTGAGGGCAATGAAATAACATATGCAACAAATTACAATGAGGTGCATTACAGGACCAGCAATTATCATGTGTAGTGACCTTCATTTTATATAAGAAAATTGGAGTAACAAATAATCTATTGTATATAAAAAAACATTGATTGGGTAACATTTGCTACTCTTGACACAGTATGCAACTTAGACCAGATCTCATGCAAACACTGGGTGGACCACTGCACATTCAAATCATTTTCCCATTGTAATTCTAGAGGATATTTAGTTTGAAAAGTGGGAAATGAGATAAGGTACTTGTATATACAAGCAGGTTTAGAATTATGTGTGAATACAGTAAGTAATATACGTTCATACTTAGATGGCAACTTGTCGTCTTGTAGCAGTGATATTGAATCTTGAATATGTTGGACTAACTGTGTGTATTTATGACAAAATGATTGGAGAATATTCAGAAATGTCTGCATCGAGGAAAATGGAAGGAAATTATCATTAAAAATTAATTGATTAATAAACTTAACACCTTTTATCACTCCATGTTATCCAAAATAACACTCTATCATTTATTTTGAGATGTTTATTGTACCAAGGGGAGGAATTTATAAAGTTAGTGCGAGATAAGGATTTTGGAAGAAGAGCAAAGGTTTTAAAAGTTTATATAAGTGTGCAATGGGGGATGGTATAGAAAACTGGTCTTGGTGGAAAAGGACAAAAATTCCATAAAAGAAAAGGGGGAAATAAAAGAGGACTCAATGAGAAACCATAAAGATTTAGGTAAATCACTAATATGCTGAAGCCAATTGGAAGATTGTTTGTGACAAAAATCATTATGGAATTTGGAAAAATTGGGAAAATTTACCATGCCATAATTGTTTTAACCGTGACAGAGACATGGAAGCATGTTTCTTATTCCAGAAGAAATGAGAAAGAACTGAATCTATTTTTGGGAAGAATTGCATTGGCATATGAACGGAGATCATGGAAATAAGGTACATTGCAAGTTGGTAGAGCATCATTTTAATAGAACCTAGCCTTCCCCACCATGATAAAAAATAAAGGGTTCCATTTAGTACAATAACTCCCCAAATTTTGCATTACTTCTTCAAAATTTAATGTAAGAGTTGTTTTAAAAGATTTGGAAATCTACAGACCCAAATATTTATTCTTTGTTGGACTCCATGTAAAACGCAAATCCTTAAAATGCTCTCACAGACGGAATTTGTTAGGAGGCAAGATCTCAGATTTATCTACATTTAGTTTATATCCTGAAACACTAGCAAATTGGTGAACTTCAGATTGGAAGGCAGAAATAGAATTAGATGAGTAAGAGAGATAAAGGAGAATATTATCAGCATACACTGATAGTTTGAGGTGGGAGTTTTTATATGAAAAACCAGATATATGTTCATTTTGTTTGATACGCAGCAAGAGTAGTTCCAGAGCTTTTATGTATAAAAGAGGGGACAAGGGACAGCCTTGGTGTACTCCTTTTGGTAGAGAAAAGTACTCAAAGGTCATACCTTTGGCAAATATGTCTGCTTTGGAATTGGAATATAATAAAACAAAATGGTTTAAGATTTTGGGACCAAAGTCAAACCACTGCAAAGTTTGAAACATAAGCTGCCAACTAACTCGATCAAAAGCTTTTTCCACATCTAAAGTGATGGCGGCTAGTTCATGGTAAAGTTTGGAAGCTTCCCCAAGAATATTAAACATGCATCTCACATTGTCAGAAGAAAAACGGCCTTTTATAAAGCCACCTTGTTCTAGACTAATCACGTGGGGGAGCAAAGGATCCAATCTAAGCGCAAAAGTATTGGCAAACATTTTATAATCCACAATCACTAGAGATATGGGACGATAATTTTTACACTGTTAGGGGTCCTTGCCTTCTTTAGGAATTAAGAAAATAAGAGCTTCTTGAAAAGTACCAGTGGCAACTTGAGAATGAGCAAAGGAATGATACAGTTTGAGAAGACATGGAAATAAAAGTGTAGAGAATTTAGAATAAAATTCAGATGTGAACCCATCTGGTCCTGGGGTTTATTGGGTTTCAGTTTTGTGACTGCCTTGGATAGTTCTGAAGGGAATTATCAGATTCTAAGGAGGTCGTGAAAAGTAGGATTAGGAATTGAGTTTAAGTACGTGGAGATATAAGAATTGGAGGGGGAAGTCTCCAGAGTATGTAAATATATATAGGTAGAGAATTCTTTCAGTATTGTAAGTTCCTTATGGAGTCAATCTTTTTACCTTCCCGTTTGGCTTTTAAATAATTAGCTAAAAGGTTACCTGTCTTATTTTGACCTCTATAATATCTAGCATTTTGTGGGAGTATAATTGAAGAAGCCTGCTCAGTGGATAACTTGTTAAATTGAAATTCCACTTTTATAAGATTTTTAAGAGATTCAGAAGATTTGGAGTGCTAGAATGTGTGTTTCAGCCTTTTCATTTCTGTCAATAGTGATTTAGAGACAATTTCAGCTTTTTTCCTTTTACCTTGAACATAATGAATGATAACTCCTCTTGCTGAAGTTTTTAAAGGAGGCCCAGAATGTATGTGTTGGAATGTCCTGAGAGTCATTGATTGTGAAAAATTCATTAATGAAGTTGTTAAATTGCGAGTTGAGTATAGTGTCTAAAGGAAGTGAGTTATTGAATCTCCATCATTTTGGGTGAGAACAAATTGGTAATAAATCAAAGTCAGCAACAGTGGGAGCGTGATCAGAAATCAAAATGGAACCAATTTCAGCATTTATTACGTTTTGAACTAGTGATTTGGAAGTAAAAATGTAATCAATTCTAGACTGAGAACCATGTACTGGGGAAAAGAAGGTATATTCTCTTGCAGTTGGGTTAACGATTCTCCTACAGTCAATCAAGCTCTTTGCGATACGGCTGAACAAAAAGCTTTGTGCATTTTGAAAGGAATACATTTTACTTTGGAGAGCCTATCTAAAATTGGATCAGCAATTTGATTGTAATCATCTTCCATAATAAAATATTCAGCAGAAATACAAGTGAGTTGTTTACTACTGGGGGCCCATATACATTAAAAATTGAAAGAGGAATACTGTCTATTAATAAATCAACTACATTCCATCTACCATCTGTGTCTGCAGATTGGGAAATGGTAGTAAAGTTGAGTTTCTTATGAACAAGAATTATAGTACCATTTTTCTTCTCTACCACAGGAGAGAAAAATACATGTCCAACCCAATTTGTTTTTAATTTTAAGGCTTCTAGTTCAGCTAAATGTGTTTCCTGAAGGAGTGCAATGTCTGTGTGTAACTTAGATAAGTGCAAGAGAACTCTGTCTTTTAATTAGGTTGTTTAAATCCTTAACATTCCAAGATGTTCCTCTGAATGGTAATAATACAGGATTGATGGTATAAAACAGAGCTTACAATGAACAAACATTTGATTAGAATATGAAGTACATAACTTGAAAAGAAAGAGGAATCTTCTGAAAAATACAAATTGCGAGAAGAAGAGATGGAGATAGTGTAAAGGAAAATAGTAAGTAAGAAAAAGGAAAGAAATAGATGAGGAAAGTAACAAACAAGAAGAAAGAGACTATACGAGTCATAAAACTGACAACTGTAACACATACCCAAGGGAAGAAAATCCATATGAGAGAAGGATGCGGGGAGTCCATGTTAGACAAGATGGATACGGGGGAGCACAAGACAGCCTTAACATCAGGGAAATACATCATGGCATGTAGAGATACTATAAAGAAAAGAGCATATTAATGAAAGAAGATAAATATACAAATAACACTAAAAAGGGCAAACATTCAATTAAAATAGAGAAGAAGAGCAGATAACACTTTAACTATTTAATTGAATCTTCTCTACATTGATGAAGAAAATATTAAAATGTTGTGGGATCATCATACATGGTTGTGTTGTCTTTATAGTTGACTTTTGAAACGGCAAGGGTGAATTAGACCATATTGAGAGTTAATAGCTGTGAGTTGTGGGCGAATATCTAGAAATTGTTTACACCTGTCTGCTGTAATCTTTGCAACGTCCTGAGAGAAACTAACTTTATGTGTGGATCAAATTATTTGTTTCTTCAATTTTTTAGTGCTGAGGACTTTTAGAAGGTCTGTATTTTGCAAAAACAAAATGATGACACCTCTGGGTTTAGAAGTGGTTCTGGGACCTAATCCAAGCTCGCTGAATGTTGAGAGATGTAGAAGCCGGAAGATCCAGAACTTTCAGAATAAATGCTTTGAGGAACTGTAGAGGATTACTGCCCTCCACATTTTCTGCTAAACCATAAATTTGGAGATTATTCCTACGATTTCTATTTTCAAGATCCTCAGTGTGCCTTTTTAAGTAATTTATTTCCAATTGCTTCTTCAGAATTGTGGAAGCAGAGTCTTGAATATCACTGACCCATAGTTTTAATTCAGAGACACACTTGTCCATAAATGACTACTTATCCTCAAGGTTGTGGAGTATATTGTTCATCTCTCCATGAAAGGTTTCAATGCTCATATTTCTTCTAATATTAGTTCCATAGATATAGGAGATGTTTTTACTGGAGAAGGAGAATCTTCCTTTGGGCGTTTATTTGAGGAAGAAGGCAAAGTCTTGGCAGAGGGAAGAGTTTCAGGAATCACCATAGGTGTTGGATCTGCCATGCTGATTTGTGCTTCCACCATAGGTAATGTAAATTTGTTACTTGAAGAATTTAAATGGTAGCAATCTTGTGAGAAGGCAGAAGAGATACTCAGAGGCTTCAAGTGATGTACTCTCCACACACAAAGAGTAACCCAGCTAGACTGTTCCACTAAAGATGGCATTACGCAGGGAGAAAAAGTAGAGCAAAAGGTACACTGCACAATCATAATACAATATCACATCACCTATAACAATGTTTTGAGCACAAAATGATATAAGTTGAGAGACCCATAAAGTGCATTATTAGCATGAGCTGCATCCCACAGATATATTATGCTGCAAGAAAGTTAATGCATGTTAAAGACAAAGTACTATTGCACATAATACAATAATAATCTATGCAGATAAGTTTCTCACTTAAAGTCACTAAGATGGCATGAAGAAATAATAAGCGAACATTATATGAGGTAAAGATGATCAAGTACAGAAGATCCTTGTAAGGAAGAACTAAAGACTTGGTTTCCTTTGCAAAGTATTAATAGAAGTGTTAGACTAATTTGCTGACCCAAGAATCCAGAAACTGGGTGCTCTCTGAAGTAAGAAGGAATGGCAGGACAAACACAATATGGCGACCATTTGCAGGAACAATAAGTTATATCAGTAGGAATTCCACAAATAAGAAGGCTAAAGCAGCTTCCAGTAAAGTAAGGTATGCATTTGTCACTCTCATGGTACTAAGCAAGTATTTCCTCAGAGCGAAACAGCGCTATTATGAAATTGTATTTAGCACATTGCAGGCGAGACAAAATGGTGGCCGTTATGTGGAAAAAATGGTGCGTCACTCTGAAAATGCTGAAAATAAGCCGAAAACTGCAAAGAATTAGTTCAAATGCTCACCACTTTCATGTAGAGGCCAGTCCTTGCCATATTTGATGAAAAATGAAGCATTCTGCAACGGAAATGAAAGCTTGCTAGGGTCATCGGCGTGGAGCTCCGTACCTACGTGGCCATACCATTAGGCATCCAAGCCATGCCTGTCCTATGCAACATGCTATAAAACCATACTCACTATTCATTGCAGGCAGCAAAAAAGTCCTAAACTGCAGCGCAAAATAGCTGTTTGCCATATCTTGAAGCTCCTGACAAAGAAGATTGATTTTTACATTTCTTGTCTGAATTTCAAAATATCATAAATGTTTTAATTCAAAATTGATTTTACTGTTTTTTATCCGTAAACAGCTTAGCATAATTCATGCACTTAGCTTTGTACAAACTATTGTATATTTGTATATGCGCTTCCATTCAAATGCCTCACACATGTTGCATCCCCATTACAAGATAGCCAACATCTTACCATTGCTTCTAGTTGCTTTTTCTCCACGGCCGGGTAAATAAATACCTCCTTCACACAATTTATCCAGCCACCAGCCAAAGTGTACATTATCTCTGCTATTTAGGCTGTGGTGGCTAAATAGCAGAGATTATGTACTATTTTACTGGCTGCCAGGTAAATAGCAGAGATAATGTACTATTTAGCTGATGACCGGGTAAATAGACCTTTCTTGACGATAATGTAACTGTAATATCTTTGGTGTTTTTGTTTCGTTACTTGTCTACACCTATAGAACAAAATTGGCTTTAAGTTCATTGCCCGTGTTTTGTCAGTCTCTGACTGAAGTTTAAAGAGTCATTGAGATTTCAGTGGAGCATAAATGGGCATACCTCCATCCCTGCTGAACTCTCAGTTCCACATTTAGAGGTGAGAGAATTGCTGTGTTTCTGTTGACCCTGTGGCATGTGAACCACAGAATCACCAGGCCTCAGTGGCAGCAGCCCGTCCTAATTTAGGGCAGGGTTAATATCCCTGATTTTTTACTTAGCTCAGGTCCACCAAACAATGAATATGGGATCAAAGTAGGGAAACACCCAACGCCCTAATGCACAGGCTGAAAACCATCTGCATGTCTGGGCCATTGATTTTTTGTTTTCCAGAAAAAAAAAACATGCAGCTTTGGGAGTTTTCGGAAAACAAAAAAGAACGTTGAGCAGGCGTAAAAAACGTTGCCCACTCAGCATTCCGCTATTGTTACAATGCATCTGCCTCACTAGCAGACAGAATGATCTCTGCTATGCAGGAATGGATCTCTAGGTATGGCAGGCAGCCCTCGGCCAGAGAAGCAGAGGTCGATACCTTCACAGACCAGGATGTGTCCGAGCCGGTCTAGACCAGGTCTAGATGATGCCCAAAGGGACTCATTCTAACCCTGGTGTAGATCCCGAATCTGGTGAAATGTAAGTTTGCACTCAAGTCCGAATTACAAGAATTGTGACAATTACGGCCGTTCACTCTGCCCATACATAGGGGCATATTACCAAGCCCCTATCGCCACCACAACGTCACTTTTTGGGATGTTGTGGTGGCCATAGGGTCAGCACCCTATTACCAAGGCAGCGTTAAACCACATAACGTGGCTAAAAGCCACGTTAAGTGGCTTAACGCTGCCTTGGTAATAGTGCCCCTTTCACGCTAAACTTAGCGTGAAAGGGGCGTGCAGTGGGTGTTGCTGTGGGCGTTCCACCGCAACACCCATTCACTTCGACAGTGCCACCTATTATCAAGAGAGGCGATAATAGGTGGCAGCGCCAAACTTAAGACCAGGAAAATCCTGGTCTTAAGGTGGAGATACGAGGAGAAATGCTTAATTTCTTCTCGTTTTTGCTTTTTCTATGTGTGCTGCCTTGTGCAGCACACATGGAAAAAGCAAAATGCCAAGGTATTTTTATGTACAGGAAGGTGTCCCTTCCTGTGCATAAACTTTTTTTTAAATTCCATTTTGTAACTTACATGTGTGCTGCATGAAGCAGCACACATGTAAGTTACAAAATGGCATTTTAGGTTTGTTTATGTACAGGAAGGGGCACCTTCCTGTGCATAAACAAACTTCCCTGCTCGCAGACACCCTTGCACTCTGGTGCAAGGGTGCCTGAGTTGGCGTTAAGTCGTGAGACTTAGCGCCATCGCAGGGGGGGAATGCCAGGCTGCATCATATCCTTGGTAATATGGTGCAGCCTTGCGTTTCCGACGTGGCGATGAGAGGCGTTAAGCCAAGGAGGCTAACGCCTCTCACTGCCACTTCCTAGATAATATGCCCCACAGTTTGTAAATGGGTGAAAACAACATAATTAGGACATAATCACCTAATTCATGGTGCCAAATCGAAATGGTTTGGTCATAGCGCACCTGGAAATTGCCATACCGCATATTATTGCACTATTACCCCACAAGTTCTTGCTCAGGACTAGGAACGAGGCCCAAAAATGGACATACATTGGTACCATAAATTGTTTAAAAGGCACTGAATAGAACATAATTTCCCACTAAGAGGTACTGCATGATTCAGAATAGTTTGCTTGATGATGTACAATAAGTGTATCCAGGTTCTTAAAAACAAAATAAAATATGTGACTAATGCTACAGATTTATTGTGAACAATTAAAACAAAAAAAAACACTTTTTTTCCTCTCCCTTGATAACCTCCTTATTTTTCGCAAGATGCTGTCACTGTCACGTTAGGTTCAAAAACAAATTTCTTATTGTTCGTGGAATGTATTTGGCCAATTATCTCTGGTACCTGGCTTTGTAATTAATTGAGGCCAGCTGCATGTAAAACAAAACCATTTTGCCAAATTAACGACTAAACTATTTTCAGCAATTAGGTAATAGAGAAAAAAGATGAAGGGATATGTCTTCTATTCATGCATCCTTATTTTTTCTGTGTGCGTTTGCTGAGGTTATTGATGGACTACTCGAATTAATGAGGGGTCACGTTTACATCTGAACAGCAATTTCTTTCCTGTGAGCAACTATGAAATTTAATTAAAATTCTCCTTTATCTGGCCATATTGACACTTTCACAATAATGATTCAAAATGAACCAAAATCCAAAGACGGGTTTCTTTAAAGAGATATGTATTCATTGCATATTTTAATGCTCACTCACATAAGGTATGTCCATTAATTTACTCTGGAACATATAGCTGCTTCAAAAAGGAAGTAGTAAAACACATATCTAGTGCGCCTCTAACTTTTTCGGAACTTTTCTTGTAACAGGTTTCGCACTATGTTGAAATATGCATCACTAATGACAGTACGAGAAATCGGAACTCTGAAGTGGACGTGGAGGGGTGAAAGAACTCCAGACACAGGTAAGTAGTTGGCAGAAGAAGAGATTTATTCCTGAATTTACAAGGACCCATGACAGCGAGCTCCCACCCAGTCCGAGTCCAGCAGGCAACTGCCTAACGGAGAGATTGAACGGTCAGAGAGCTCGCAGTCGGAGTCATAAAGGCAAAACAGGATGCAAAGCAATTTCAAAGGCAAACAGAGCACGAGCAAATAAAACATAGGAAGGAATACCTCATAGCCCCCCTTTAAACAAAAAAAAACTAATAAAGAACATAATCATGCAACCTAGTAGGTGGTCTGATGAGACGTTGAGAGCGAGAGAACACATTCCTCTGACTCGTCACATTTTGCAAAACGGAAGCATCCGAACAATTATCAGAACTTTGAGAAGTGGAAGTGTAACCCTCATTACTGCAGATGTTCGATGGACAGGATACTCGCTCAGAGCTTGGCTCAAGATCATAGCTCAAAGTAGAATCCTCAACATCTCCTCTGTCAGCATAGACACGTCTGAAAATATCAAGTTGTTGTTTATTTAAACAAATAACATTATCCTTGTTCCACCAATCTTTCCCTTCAAGTAAGACAGAGGGTTTGCTGACCCTTATAATGTGTACAGGAAGAGAAAACTTGGACTCCCCTTTGCAGACTTTATACGGTTTTTTAATCAGCACCCAATCATTGATGGCAAAATGAGTATCCTTGGCCTTGTACTTATTATCGTGCAATAGTTTTTGCGCCAACTGTTTTGTGACCAAATTGTTTCTGACCAGTTGGGCATTGCTCTGCAAATTTCTACTCTCAGCCAAGTCCCGACCTACAGGAAACTTATGAAACCAATCAGGCATAAGACTAGAGTTTGGTTCCCTCCCTCTGAGAGTCTTGAAAGGAGTAACCCCAGTGGTGGAATGGGGAGAAGTAATATAAGCCCAGACCTTTTCTTGCAGGAAATCTGCCACACAGATGTTAGCCGCCGGAGCAGTTTGGATGCCTTCTTTGAGAAATCTATTAGCCCTTTCAACAAGTCCATTGGAAGTTGGACTGTAAAGAGCAACCTGTTAATGTTTGACATCAAATTTCTTCAAAAAGGCCTCCATCTGCCTGGAAACAAAATGCAAACCATTATCTGTGACAATGGAACATGGAGGACACTCCACCTTAAAGCTGTTTTCAAGAAAGCAAATCACAAAGGAGGTGTTCGCTGTTTCGACAAAGGAATAATAAATCAATTTCGAGAAGTAGTCAATGGCTACCAACAAGTACCTAATTTCACCAGGTAGCAAGGTAAAAGGCCTAGCAAAGTCCAATGCAATTTTTTCCCATGGCCTATCAGGAAAAGGAACAGGATGTAATGGTTTCTTGAGCATCTTCAAAAGTTTGTCGGAGACTACACATTGAGGACAAGACTCTACTACACTGACTACCTGAGAGTCCATACCCGGCCACCAATAAATCTGCCTCAACTTCTTGGAAGTGGCTGAAATCCCCAAATGTCCCTCGTGAGCTATGTTGATGATCTTGGGTCTGAGTTTGGTGGGAGGAACAAAAAGACCCTTCCTAGTACAAATCCCATCCTCAAAAGATAACTCTATGGACACTTGATTGTAACATTTCATTTCAGTGGAAATATTTTTTCCAGAAGGCCACCTATATGATGTATAGCTCTCAACTTTACCCAAACTCACATCTTCTTTCATAGCTTCATCCCACTCTTGTTTGGAGATGGAGCCATGGCAAGGAAACACAGCATTAACAGGTCCCACTGCACACTCTTTGTCAGAAAAGTCAAGCAAGTCACCACTTGAATCCAAAGGCAGCCGAGACAGACAGTCTGCTTGGACATTTTTCCCTCCTTGGATGTATTTAACCACCAAATAATACTCTTGAAGTTTGGACAACAAATGAACCAGACGAGCAGACGCCAAACCCAAACCATTACCTGCTAATTAAAATACTAAAGGCTTATTGTCAGTGAACATTTCACAGGAGTTTCCCCAAATGTAGGTTTTAAATTTTTGCACAGCCCACACTATAGCCAATGCCTCTCTCTCAATGGTGCTCTAGTTTGTTTCAGCACTTGACAGCGCCCTAGAGGCAAAAGCAATGGTATTCTCTTGACCATTAACCCACTGTCCAAAAACAGCTCCTAGTCCCTTGAAACTGGCATCAACAGTGATGAACGATTTCCCTGTGAAAGCAAAAGGTTGTAAACCAGGGGCATTTACTACAAGTAATTTGAGTTCTTCAAAAGTAGCATTAATAGTTTCTGACCAGATGAATTTAGCTCATTTCTTCAATAAAGATCTCAACGGTTGAACTGTGAGAGCATACCCAGGTACAAATCTGGCATAATACTCTCATAGCCCCAAAAATTAGCGCAATTCATCCTTATCAGAAGGGGCCTCCACATTACAGAACTTAGGTTTAATGCCCTTAATGGAAATAAGATGCCCCAAATACTCCACTTCTTGCACCAGGAGTTTACACTTACTGGGCTTGACTGTCATCCCTCTGTCTGTCGCATCGGCAGCAAGCCACAAAGGTAACCTCAAAAATTTAAAGGCACCAAATGGAGTCACAAAGGCAGTAAGAGGTTGAGATTCCTCTGAAAGTTGTACTTGGTGATATGCCGAGTACTTGTTAATTATGGAAAAGAATTTGGAGGAACCAATGTTGGCCAACAATTCATGAATGTGTGGCAAGGGATGACAAGCAACCACTATGTTCTGGTTAAGAGACCTCAAGTCCACAAACAGCCTGAGGTCCCCAGTTCTCTTCTTCGTCAAAACAATGGGAGAAACCCATTCAGAGGCATGAATTGGTTCTCCTCCTTGAGCTTATTCAATAAGATCTTAAGATCTTCCCTTATACTCAAAGGCACGGGCCTAACTTTATGAACCACTAGTAGGGCATCTTTCCTAAACTTGATGCAGTGTTCAAAACCAGAGACTGTGCCAACTATATCCTTGAAAACATTAGAATAAACATCAAACAACTTGGGTACTACATTAGCATTGAGGCCCATGTAAAGCATGTCTATGGGTGACTCCCCCAAAATGATGGGTGGGTCCTGCCCAGGGCATAGAATGATTCCAAGCTTGGCAAGGTCTTTCCAACCCACAATATCTCTCCCCTTGACTGCCATGTAGACTTTCGTGGTGATGGACCTCCCCAAGCTCTCCACAAAAGACCAAAGAAAGCCAAGAAGGTCAATATCTTGCCCCCCAAATGTTTTGGGATTGATGTCAGGAGGAAATAGGACTGTTCCAGTAGGCCAAGCGTTAAAGAAAGTGAGATCTGCCAAAATCGTAACAGTCACACCGGAATCAGCCATGACATGCACATGCTTCCCATCAATACATGCATCTATAATTTCACGTGGCCTGTAGGGACATTGTCATCTTCACTAAGTTAGCATGAGCACGTTGTAGCCTGCCTGCTGCTTTCTGCATGTTACTACACGTCTTTATTTTTTGCAATCATTTCTATGGCTGTTTTCACATGAGAACTCATCGCTGTGTTCACTCTCTGCATGTTCCTGGGATTTTGACTGAACATTATGTGCAAGGTCGAACAACAATGCCCTGTGTTATTTTGTTCTGGCCAGGCCTTAGCCCTTAGACAAAACATACCGATGCAGCTGTTGTTTGGACAAACGTACTTTGGTATTATTAGAATACACGAATAGGTAGCACACATTTGGAGAGGGACCTTTCCGGGGAGAAGAGCGAGACAGCACCTATGATGTAGATCTACCATCTGTAGGCTAAGGTATGGGGTCTGCTGACAAAGCCCAGAGATCTTCTAATATATATTAATACTTTTTTTAGCAAGGGGAGGGAGGTTAGGCTCTCAAGTCTTTTCTCTATTGTCTTTTCATGATGGCATCTCCCTTCATGATATATGGACTAGCTGCTATGCTGACTGTATTTGTACTATGCATTTCCCTGCTTGTTGTGGCACATATACTGCATGTTAAAGCACATTAATTAAAATAAATATTTGAAACTGTTTCGTGTCTCCATCAGATCTTATTGTGGACAAGTACAAGAGTGCTAGCGTAAGGGTGTGTCTTGTTAACGTGATTCCTGAGAGATCTGAGAGTGTTGTGTTCTGGGGTGTCTAATCATTTGTTTCTCTGTGAGTGAGTAGGAGAGCAAGTGAGACAATATAGCTAGTCGGTCCTGGACTCATGGGTACTAAGGTGGTAGGATGACTCAGTCTCTATACACCAAGGTCCTATAATCCTGTGCATAGTTCTGTGTTTGTGCAGAATCCCTTCAACAATAGTGGGTCACCTGATAAGTTTCTCCGAACTCACAGATGCAACAGTAGGGAGATCCACCGTTAACAGAACATTAGAAAACTTGGAGGTGTTTTTCCGCAACTCACTCTCAACATTCTCAAGATGCACACTGCTAATTCTAACTTTGTTGTTGTAATTGCCTACAGCAGCCATTTCTCTGCACACTCCTTGAAAATGACCTAATTTCTGACATTTGTTGCATCTCTTGCCAACAGCGGGACAAGAAGGATTGTTACCAATGTGGCTCCTACAAACACATCTATAACATATTTGCTGCCCACGAGTTTTCTGACTCCTCAAAGGCTTCCTGTCGTTAGCATATTTATCCGTAACAGCACACAAACTTCTTCATTTACAATTGAACCCACAGACGGTTGTCATTGCACACCATATTTCGTTAATACTTTCGAAGTCACCATAGACCTCTCAATACCCTTAGCCACATCCAAAGTTTCTGCCAAGGTGGCATTTAAGTAAACGCTCTTGGATTTTTTTTAGAGAAACAATAAAATACAAACTGGTCTCGTATATTTGTCAACATTGGGTCCAAATTCACATTTTGCAGCAAGTACACTAAGGGTGTCCACATAGTCTTCAACAGACTCATCATGTGATTGCTTGCACATGGCAAAGTTAAATCTCTCAAGCAATACACTTGATTTGCCGGAAAATTGTTTTCTCATCCTTTCCTTGGCTTCCAGATAAGGGTTCCAAGGAATACCCTCTGCACCTGGTACAGGAACAGGAGGAAGGTTGTCAAATACTCTCTGTCCGGCTATGCCAAGATGAATACATAATAAAGCCTATTTCCTGGTGGGAGAATATTTGTCAGCATCTATGGCAGCCAAATCATTTTCAAAAATTCTGAGCCATTTTTCCCATTAAATTTCCGGTCTTCCAGGCTTTGAGAGAAAAGGTGGAGGTTAAATCACTCCTTGCACAAAAGCCATTTAAAAGCAACAAAATAAAGTAGGTATGAATCAGTTCAAGCAGTAGATACTTCAGAGAATAAGGTAAGTAAACACAAGTTCAAAGTAGCAAATGCTCCCAAGTGTACATCAGAATGAAGATAAAGTCTCACAGAGTAGGATATAAACAAGCCAAAAAAAAACAGAAAATTTAACTTGCCAAGAAAACTCTGATGTCGCTGCTCTGCAGGGTGCGAGAAATTTTCAGCTCTGTGGTAAAAGAGAACGTTAAATTAAGAAATGCAGCTGGTTGCCAAGAGATGCGGTAAAACAAAACAGCTCACCTGAGTTAAAATGGCTGCATGCCGACGTGACAACTTGGCGTAGGATCTCATCAGGAAGACACTGCCATATCCGCTCTAGAGCAGCTCCCGAGGGGAACGCCGTCACAGGACGACGTCCCACTGTGACGCAAAGACGAGGAAGTCAGGCAGATCGAGAGTGCGTAGAAGAAGAGGAGATGAATTCCAGATGTGAGCAGCACACGAGTATTCACCACCAGGCCCAAGCTGATCAAAGGCAGCTGACCCAACCAAGTCAGGGTGGACACACGGGAGGACAGCGATGCGGAAAAGGCAAGGTGTCAGCACTGGAAGCGGCGATCCGATTAGCTGAGAAGCAGGGAAGAAGAAGTGGCTCCGCTGTCGGTGGGTCAGAATCTTCACCCCCCTCCTGGTACCAAAATGTGGAGGAGTGAAAGAACTCCAGACACAGATAAGTAGTTGGCAGAAGAAGAGATTTATTCCTGAAGTTACAAGGAACCACGACAGCTCCCTCCCTCCCAGTCCGAGTCCAGCAGGCAACTGCCTAACGGAGAGATTGAACGGTGAGAGGGCTCGCAGCCGGAGTCATAAAGGCAAAACAGACAGCAAAGCAATTTCTAAGGCAAACAGAGCACGAGCAAATAATATATAGGAAGGAATACCACAGTGGGGCTGTGAAATTTATTTTGCTTCTGAAAAAGCACTGCTAACAGCTAAATAAAAGTAAATTGCATTTCCTATGACATCCATGCGTTGCCACATGGTGGGAGTGAATGGAGTAACTGTCTAGTAGAACTGCAGTGACTCTATGGTCACAGCCTCAGAGCTTTTTGGGAGGGTTATTATGAGCCAGATATCACCGTGCAGAAAAGTATTTGTTCCAGGGCTGTCACCAATCCAGCCACGATTCACTCCTCTGGTAGCTCAGACAGTAGTTAATTTAAGCAGTGTTTTCTGGTGCTCGTCACCAGCGCTTAATTGTCAACACCACAGGAATGACAGTCTGCCACACCCGGTGGCGCTGCTGCTCATATAATTTAGAGATGAGCAGAACAACGGCTGTTTATGAATACAATATACATTAAAAATGAGTCTAACCTGCCACCCCAGCCATTCCTTTAGCTTTGGGGACCTCGACTAATCTGAACTGTCGCACTTGCAGGAGAGAGAGCTGTTTTGGTATCGTCATTGGCAGCGATTGCGGGCAGTGGCTAGTGCAAGCTGCAGTGGCCTCCTGGCCAGGGCCCTAGCACATATTATTTTACAAATTAAGCCCTGAGCTCAGAAAATGTTTGACTGGATTGACAAGCCCTGGGTAGATTTTGTAGGCTTGTTCAAAAACATGGGATTACGCTCCCAGTTACTTAAAGGCGTTGACAATGAAAGAATAAGGATGCTAACCTTTTCCCCAGTCCTATATTCAACTCCATGGAAGTGACATTTATCTAGAGTGCTGTTAGGTTCAGTAGCAGTTTTGGTTGATTCTAGAAGTGTAGGTTTTGATCATTTTCTGCAGCCAAGGGTGTATCACAAGCCCCTGCAGCACCTGCAGTGCAAGCTGCGCAAGGAGGAAGGTGGGCCCACACTTCAGGCTATCCCCAGTTTCGTAAAAGGCCAATGCATATTTGTGAGATTTAGACTCTCAAGGGGCTGTTACTTTATTTTACTGTGGTGGGTGTGGGCATCATTTTACGTTACGCCAAAGTGCAGAGTTCATCGGGCAGTGTGGCAATGTGCTTGGCACTGCACCTTCTTCAGAGGAAAGGTCAATAGATTTCTGCATCTATTCAATGAGAAGTTGAGAGCATTGCTCAGAGCACCACAAATTCCCCACTGCTTTTATTGAATGGCGTTTATTCTGGAAAAAGGCAAAAAACAAATAAAGCAAAACATTTTTAGAATAATGGAGAGATCATTAATTTATGGAGAATCACAATAATTTATTGCAATACATTTTTATAACTAGGTTTCAGATCTAGTATTGGTTTACTTTGCATTTATGGGATGCTGTGTCAGATGGGAACATAAACAGCAAAACTCAAAACTACTTTACCAGCTCTGCATAAAGCTTCCTCCTCCCAGCCTTTCCTCAGAATTATGATGAGCACATGATCATGACATATGAGCACACATGTACAAAGTGATCTGAAGCCCGTGAGAGTGCATATCAGAGACAGGGATATTAGAATAGCGTGTAGCCAGAAAAGCCAGATTTTAATGGGATATCAAAATCTCTCATAGGGTTAGGGGCACAACAATATGGGGCACCACCACTAATCATCTTAGGCGCAAATGTGAATGGAAAAGGAAATCATAAACTCTGTAGGCACCCAAGGTAAGAAAAAAGAAAAGCAGAAATGACAGAGATGTAACTGTTCACTAAATAAGGCTGGGCCTGCTACCGTGGCTGTAGAGGGGCAGTATTGGAAAAAGTAAACTGATCAAAAAAATAAAAATGTATAAAAATACATAGTAGAAAAGCAAACATAATCAAGCAAAATAGGGGCAATCTGCTGCTATAGTTAAGAATTATTGTACTGTGTGGAGATCAAGTTTCCAGCCTGGATAAAATAATATAGTGGCACACTGATTATGATAAAAGATAGTGAAGAATAACGGTGCTTGAAGACACACATAATATTGCATCATATCACACTGCTAAGAGATACACCTGTTGTCAAAGGTCCTAAACCCGAGTTGCAGGCCGCAGACTAAGACCAATAACGAGGTAGAGAGCCCTTAACAACATGTATAGCTTGAGGTAGAAAGGCTCTGATGCTTTTAGAACATTCCACCCACTGAAGTTATAATGTTCTAAATTAAAAAGGGAGAAACAGAAAGAAAAACATTGGAATGACCTATTCCAGCCAATATTGGCCAAAAGCCATACAGCTGTTTTAAATTGGGCTCTCAACACTCAAATGTTCTAATTTGCACTTTGTAATGATTTGGTGGCAAAGCACTTAAAATTCCCTCCTTTTTGACAAGTTTGTGTTGCTCAGTATCGATAGAACTACCAAAAGCTGGGACTGGAGATCTTGTATTTCATAGAGAGGAGAGGGGAGTAATAGAGCATTTTTCAAATACAGAGAAAGAGGTGGTTGTGGGATGTGCCGTCGAATGGCAATTTTCGTGAAGGTCATTGCTCTCTCAGCAGGCCATAGGTTCCTAACAAATTTAAGCTATATTTACCCATGCTCTTTTGAAATATAGTGGACTTGAAGCAATATTGTCAGGGCAAGGATTGCTTAGATTTCATTATTAACCTTCTCAGGAACCCGGCTAGAAGCTAACCTAAAAGCTGTGTTATTAAATTCTGAATTCAGAGAGCCTATTCTCCACCCCTCTATCTCGTCCCAATGGAAAGTTATACTTGTAAGATGTTAGAAAGTAACTCCCATGTTAGCCATCGGGACAGAGAGCCTTTCAACAGTGGAAAATTAAATACACAGTATTTCACTATCAGGACATGTCACACACACCAGTACATCTCTTACATTTCACATTCACTGCACCCTGCCCATAGGGGTACCTTGGGCCCACCTGAGGGGTATCTTATATGTAAGGAAAGGGAAGGTTAGGACCTGGCAAGTGGGTGCACTTGCCCGGTTGACATATCAGTAAAAACTGCGTGCAGACACTGCAGTGACAGGTCTGAGTTATATTTGGAAGGCTACTTGTGTGGGTGGCACACTGAGTGCTGCAGGCCCACTAGTAGCATTTGATTTACAATCCCTGGGCACACTCAGTGCACTTTACTAGGGGCTTACCAGAAAATCAATTATGCCAGTCATGGATAACCAATCATAATAACAATTTACACAGGGAGCACTTGCACTTTGACACTGATCAGCTGTGGCAAAGTGCCCAAAGCATCTAAGCCAGCAAAAATGAAATCCAGCACAACATCAAAAATACAGGAGGTAGAGCCGAAACATCAGGGGAAAGCACGCCAAGGATGGCAAGTCTAAAACCCACTTTTCCATCTCTGATGGGAGGAGTATGCTGGACTTTGGACTCCTGACAATTTGGACTCTACTACAATGGTTTTATCCACCATGACTGAAGACTCCACTTTTTGTTTGCACTGTGTAATTCTTTGTTAATTTAACCCTTTCTATGCTCATGACGGAGCGGTTCCGTCATGAGCCACGGTGGGCGTGTGCTTATGACGGAACCGCTCCGTCATGGCACCCACCCATGGGGGAAGCACTGGCGCTCCCCCCATGGGCAGCCCATCTAGCCCCCACAAACAGGGATGGCAGCGGAAAAGTTTCCGCTGCCACCCCGACCCTCCCATGGGAATCCCATGACGTCAGCGTGCACAGCGCGCGCTGACGTCATCAGGAAGTCCCAGATGCTCTGGAAGCCATTTGCTTCCAGGCGTCCGACCGAACAAGGTAGGTTTCCTTGTTCCTGGGGGGGTTTGCTTCATGCATCGAGGCATTGGGGGAGAGGAAAGAGTTTTTCCTCTCCCCTGATGTCTCTTTGTAGGGCATTTCTGCTTCACGATCGCGCACAGCGTCGCGATCGTGCAGCAGAAATGCCCCCACTAGGCACCAGGGATTAATTTTGTTTAAATGGAAGCGACCCCTTGGGCAAGGGTTGCTTCCAAAGGGGAGCAAATTGTTTGGATTGTTTTTTCTGCCCCCCAGATAGGCCCTTTTTTTAGCCTTTCAGCCCCCATGGGGGGCAGAAAACCCCACTAACCACCAGGGATTAACCAGGGATTAATTAATTTAAATGGAAGCGACCCCTTGGGCAAGGGTCGCTTCCAAAGGGGCATAAAATGTGTGCATGTTTTTTCTGCCCCCCCTGGGGGCAGATCGGCCTGTTTTTTTGGCCTTAAACCCCACTAGGCACCAGGGATGGTATTTATTTTTAAATGGAAGCAACCCCTTGGGCAAGGGTCGCTTCCAAAGGGGCTCAAATTTATGCCATGTTTTTTCTGCCCCCCCAGATCGGCCCGTTTGTTTGACCTTTCTGCCCCAGAAAACCCACTAGCTACCAGGGATTAACCAGGGATTGTGCTTTTTAGTGTGTGGAAGCGACCCCTTGGGCAGGATTACTGCTCAGCAGGTTGTTGGTATGCTTTTTGAGTCTTCGTCTGACCATGGTTCAGAGACTGACTCTGCATCTGAGGCAGAGGAGGGAGTGGAAGATTCAGGCAGTGAGTTTTCTGTCCACGAGGAATCATCGGATGATGAAGCTACTATCAGTGCGGATGAAGCTACTCTTAGTGCGGATGAAGTGCCTGTTTTAGAGGAGGACATTGATGTGCCGATAGTGCAGCAAGAGGCATCCGGGCTGCAGTCTGGGGCTGCAAGGCTTCCCGTTGGAAGTGCTGACCTCTGGGTTGCCCCAGGCATGGTGCAGACGGCATTGCCAGACTTTACTGGTGTTCCAGGGTGTAGAGTGGATACTGAAAACTTTTTGCTGAATTTTTTTTTCAGTTGTTTATGGACGATGTATTTTTGGCAGAGATTGTTGAGCAGACTAATTTGTATGCTGAACAGTTTTTGAGAGACAACAGTGCCAGCCTTAGGCCCCACTCCAGAGCTACCCGGTGGACTCCCACAAATCTGGATGAGTTGAAGAAGTTCTTGGGTTTCACCTTTTTGATGGGCTTGCTAAGGAAGCCATCAATGTCTTCATATTGGTCTACTAGTCCCTTGATGGCAACAGCTATATTTCCGGCAGTCATGAGTCGTGATAGGTATTTTCTTCTGCTTCGGATGCTGCATTTTGTCGATAATGGTTTAGCGTTGCCACAAGATCACCCTGATTGTGACCGTCTTTTTAAGATTCGGTCTGTCATTGATCCCTTTGTAGATTGATTTTCTGAGATCTATGCTCCAGGGAAAGAAATAGCAGTGGATGAGTCTTTGGTCTTGTTCAAGGGCCGCTTGGTTTTTAGGCAATACATTCCTAGCAAGAGGGCACGCTAAGGAATTAAGATGTATATGCTGTGTAACAGTAGGATGGATATGTCTCTAATTTCAGGGTGTACACCGGTAGGGATTCCAGGATTGACCCCCCTGGTTGTCCGTCCACTTTTGGAGTGACTGAGAAAATTGTGTGGGAACTTGGTAGATGACTTTTTAACAAAGGTCACCATTTATATGTAGATAACTTCTACACTGGTGTGCAGTTGTTCAGGGAATTGGCCAAAGTGGACACTGTTGCTTGTGGCACAATCCGCTCTAACCGTAAAGGTTTCCCAAAAGAACTTGTTTGTCAAAAGCTTGTGCGGGGACAGTGCAGTGCGTTGCGTAGCGAGGAACTTCTTGCTGTGAAGTTTTCAGACAGGAGAGATGTCTACATGCTGACTACCATCCATGATGAAAGCACTTCACCTGTGACAGTTTGGGGTCAGGTTGCTGAAGCGCGCAAACCTGTGTGCATTTTAGACTATAATAGGCACATGGGTGGTGTTGATAGAGTAGATCAGTGGTTGGAACCTTATACTGCTCTTCGGAAGGCTTACATTTGGTATAAGAAGTTGGCTATCCATCTTTTCCACTTGGCAACCTTTAATGATTTTGTTGTATTTAAGGATTGTTGTCCTGAGTCAAAGTTGACTTTTGCTAAGTTTCAGGAGTCTGTAATAGGCAACCTTGTTGTAGTGGAACAGGCAAATGTTCCTAGAGTTGGAGTGGTGGAGGGTGTGGCTAGATTGAAAGATTGCCACTTTCCTGATCACATTCCTCCCACGCCCTCAAAAGACTTTCCCAGTAGGAGATGTAGAGTCTGTTGGCGAAGAGGTACGTGGAAGGAGACTCGTATGTACTGCTCCGAGTGTCCTTCTAACCCTGCGCTGTGTGTGCCTGCTTGTTTTAGAATGTACCACACGCATAAGAATATTTGGGAGCATCCATGGGTGGTAAATTGAATTGCCTGGTCTGTATTGTTTTATATTTTTTATTCAGTTTCAAGGTTGGCATTTGTGCAATGTATTTAGTTTCAGATTTTGTGTTAGTAGATTTGTATCTAGTTACAATTTGTTTGTGTTTTCTTTTTTGTATAAAAAAACCTAAATGTGATGGCGGTGTGTGTAGGCTGGTGCTTGGTTGGCAGTGTGCGTGAACTGGCGCTTGTCTGGTGTTGTGCGTGGACTGGCGCTTGGCTGGCGGGATGTGTGGACTGGTGCTTGGCTGGTGGTGTGAATGGACTGGCGCTTGGCTGCCAGTGTGTGGAGGCTGGCCCTTGGCTGGTGGTGTGCATGGACTGGCGCTTGGCTGGTGGTGTGCGTGGACTGGCGCTCGGCTGGCGGTGTGCGTGGACTGGCGCTTGACTGGTGGTGTGCGTGGACTGGCACTTGGCTGGCGGTGTATGAGTAGTGACTTGCTGCTGGTCACTACACGCACTGCTATCCAAACGCCAGTCCACACAATCCATCAGCTGGTGTGGTTGCTGTGTCAGGCATGTGGGCATGTGAAAGTGATGGGCCCTTGAATGGCGCTGTCTGCTGGTGTGAGTGTTGTAATGTGATGGGTCCGCGGCTGGCGGTGTGAATGGTTTTGTATGTGTCACACGTATGAAAGGTGTATTAATGGCCTGTAAAGAGGTTGGTGCCTTGTCGTGGCTTTACAGCTCACGAGCTGTGAGTCAATGGTTCAGTTTCTCGTCCTTTCAATTATTAACAGTGCATTTCATTTCTGTGAAATCTCTTGTTAATACAATTGTATATACTGAACCATCACTCACCCTCGTGCCAAATCCAACCGGTATGTATGTGTGCTTGAGGAATAGATGGTTGTGCAGTAATATTTGTCTTTTCTATCTTTTTCAAGCAGGGTGTACCTTGTCCCTTTTTGTGAATGTTGTAATGTGTTGGTTCCGTGCCTGGTGGTGTGAATGGTCTTGTGTGTATCACGTAAGAAAGGTGTGTGAATGGCCTGTAAAGCGGTTGGGGCCTTGACGCGGCTTTACAGCTCACGAGCTGTGAGTCACTGGTTCAGTTTTTTGTCCTTTCAATTATTGACAGTGCATTTCATTTTTGTGAAATCTCTTGTTAATAAAATTTTATATACTGAACAATCACTTGCCCTCGTGCCAAATCCAACCAGTATATGTGTGTGCTTGAGGAATAGATGGTTGTGCAGCAATATGTGTCTTTTTTGTCTCTCTGCCAAGGTGTACATTCCATCTAAGAAAAACCTACCAACTGTAGATATTGTCGTAAACTAAACACCCATGGGAGTACATTGTGATGTCTCTCTTGTGGATCCCAACAAGTTATTTTACCCACAATGTCCTGCAAACCTCAAAATGTGACTGTCACATTTTCCTTGCATTACTGTGCCAAAATGTACACGCTTCAGAAAGAAACAACAAATTTCCTACCACCCAGCATTTCCCCAAGTATCCAGATAGAAATGGTACCTCACTTGTGTGGGTGGGCCAAGTACCTGCGGCAGGGAAGGGCCCAAAACGTATTGTGGAGACATCAAAATTACCTATTTTGAAAGGACCTGGTTTTGCAAGGGGGCGTCATCTGAGTTTTTGGCCCCGGGCTCGGCGGCCATCTTGGTAAACTTACCAAACCCATACATTTCTGAAAACTAGACACCCTGGGGAGTCCAATGAGGTATGGCTTGCGTGGATCCCCCAACATTTCCCTACCCAGAATCCCCTGCAAACCTCACATTTTGCTGAAAGAATCAATTTTTTCTCAAATTTCTGTGTGGGAAAGTTGTAGGATCACCGGGCTGACACAAATTTCCTCCCACCCCGCATTCCCCCAGGTCTCCCAATAACAATGGTACCTCACTTGTGTGAGTAGGCATAGTGGCTACAACAGGAAATGGCCCAAATCGTACTGTGGAGACTTCAAAATTACCTATCACAAAACTATCTGCTTTTGCAAGGGGGGGTCCCATGAGTTTTTGGTCCCGGGCTCAGCGGCCACCTAGGGAAACCTACCAAACCCACACATTTCTGAAAACTAGACACCCTGGGGAGTCCAATGAGGTATGGCTTGCGTGGATCCCCCTACATTTCCCTACCCAGAATTCCCTGCAAACCTCAAATTTCCTTAATACGTATTGGGCCCTTGCCTGTTGCGGGTACTTGACCCACCCACACAAGTGAGGTACCATTTTTCTCGGAAGACTTTGTGGAATGCGGGGTGGGTGGAATTTTGTGGATCCACGCAGATTCCAGAACTTTCCACCACAGAAATGTGAGGAAAATGTGTTTTTTTTTACTAAGTTTGAGGTTTGCAAAGGATTCTGGGTAACAGAACCTGGTGAGAGCCAGACAAGTCACCCCATACTGGATTCCTCTGGGTGTCTGGTTTTCAAAAATGAATAGGTTTGCTAGGTTTCCTGTTAGAAATGGGGGTCTCTAGTTGGCAAGGGCTTGCACCTTTGTCCAAGTAGGGACCCTTCTTCCTAGTCAGGATAAGGGAGTTACACTCCTAAAATAACCCCTGCTCACCCCCTTGGTAGCTTGGCACGAGCAGTCAGGCTTATTCTAGAGGCAGTGTGTAAAGCATTTGCACATAACCAACAGTAATACAGTGTAAGCACTACAAACGGACACCACACCAGTTTAGAAAAATATACAATATTTTTATATACTTTCAACAAGACCAATACGATAAAATCCACAGTACAGTACTTTAAAAATCTTTAGTTATTACAGTGTCCTTAAAAACAGTTCCTCGATGTCGATACCTCCGTCCAGGGCTATCCGGCGTCGTGAACAAACAAATCCAAACAGTTCTGGCTGACCGCGGCGTCGCGGGTCAGCTACGGTGTCAGGAAGACCCCCAAACAGTACCTTTCAGAAATGCAGGGCGTCGATGACCTCGCGGTGAGCTTCCGAAAACACGGCGTCCGTAGGCGTCGGTTCCGGAGGTCGGTGCAGGTTTCTTCGGGGGCCCTCGAAGTCACGAGCGTTGCAGATCGATCTCCTCTCTGTTGAAGTCAGGAGCGCTGGCGTCGGCCGGCGTCGGGTGCTGCGGGGCGAAGTGCAGCGGTGCGAAGTGCGGTGCCCTCAGGTCGCGGTACGAGCAGCGGCTCGGTGGCGGCGTCGGATGGCGTCGTCGGTGAGACCAGGGTCACGGTGTGAGATGAAGGCGGTGCTCGTCACGGTGCTGGCAGGTCACGGTGCAGCAGCAGCGTCGTCGTAGCTGCAGCGCTGTCGTCGGCTGACGAACTGGAGTCGATGGCACCGGCATCGGTGGGCCAAGGCTGCGGTGCGGGATGAGGGCGGTGCGTCATGTAACTTACGAGCGGTGCCCCCGAACCACGGTGCAAGCAGCGGCGTCAAGTCCGGCATGGAGCGGCGTCGTCGGGGATACCATGGCGTCGTCGCGAGGTGCCCACAGGTCGCGGTGCGAGCAGCGGCTCGGTGACGGCATCAGCAGGCGTCGTCGGTGAGACCAGGGTCACGGTGCGGCATTGCGGCGGTGCCCTCTGCGGTGCCTTCAGGACACAGAGTCGGCAGCGGCGTCGTAGACGGCGTCGGGCTTGAAGTCTTTGCTGTTCCTGAGACTTCTTGAACAGGGGGCAAGCTCTACCTCAAGCCCTTGGAGACACTCACAAAGTAGATTGCAGAAAGTTCAGTTCCAGTCCTTTCACTGCCCAAGACAGAAGCAGCCACTGCAGGCCAACACAGCAAAGCACACAGCAAAGTGGTAGTTCCTCCTCACAGCTTCTCCAGCTCTTCTTCTTGGCAGTCTTCTTGATCCCAAAGAGTTTCAATTTTCTGGGGTTTGGGTCCCCCTTTTATCCTCAATTTCTCTTTGTCCTCTGAAGGCAGAGAGGCCTTTGCCTAGTCCAAACCAGTTCTGGTCAGTCCTGGAGCACTTTGTTGACAAGTCTCCTTCTTTCCTTTCACAGTGCAGGCCAGGGACATCAGACGCACCATAGGAGGTGGAGCCAGCATTGTGGAGGGAAGGCCCAGCCCTATTCAGGTCCCAGGTGCATCTCCTCCCACCCATCTACATGTAGATCTTGCTATTCAGCCCTGTGCTGACTCACCCTGTCTCCTGGCAACCCCCAGTCCCTGTCACTCACACTCCAGACAAGGAATACACAACCTAGCAGAGGCAGGCTTGGATGGTTAGACAAGAAAATACCCACTTTGTAAAAGTGGTATTTTCAAACACAGAATGTTAAAACCAACTCCACTAAAAGATGCATTTTCTCATTCTGAGTCCAGGCATACTAAACTCGAATTTCTACCATGTTCCCTGGGTCAGTTAGGATTATAAGCTGTAATAATCAAAACTGCCCATTCTGGCCTATGGGGAACAGGTAGCCTTGCAATAGTGAAAAACGAAATAGGCTGTAATTCACTATCAGGACATGCCACACACACCAGGGCATGTCCTACCTTTCACATACAATGCACCCTGCCCACAGGGGTACCTTGGGCCTACCTTAGGGGTGACTAAAATGTAGAAAAGGGAAGGTTTAGGGACTTGAAAGTGTGTGCACTTGCCAAGTCGACATGGCAGCCCCAGGCTGTACACAGGCTCTGCAATGGCAGGCCAGAGTTACACTTTACGGGCTGTTTGCGTGGGTGGCACAATCCGGTGCTGCAGCTCACCAACAGCATTTGATCTATAGACCCTGGCACTCTCAGTGCGCTTTACAAGGGACTGACACATAAATCAAATAGGCCAATCATGGAAACACCAATCCATAACACAATTTACACAGAGAGCATATGCACTTTAGCACTGATTGGCAGTGGGAAAGTGCCCAGAGTCCTAAAACCAACACACACAGGGTCAAAAACAGGAGGCCAAAAAGCAAAAAGTCTGGGGGTAAACCTGCTGAAAAAGACAAGTCTAACATTTCCCTAGGTGCTGGCAGAGCTAGGGTTCACAATCTACAGCTAGGCACTTTGGAAAAAAAGGGGTCAGTTTTCACTGTGAAATGTGGCGTGTCCACGTTACGTTTTTGGCCGTTTCCTGTCGCGGGCACTAGGCCTACCCACACAAGTGAGGTACCATTTTTCTCGTAATACTTTAGGGAATGCGGGGTGGGTGGAATTTTGTGGATCCATGCAGATCCCAGAACTTTCCACCACAGAAATGTGAGGAAAATGTGTTTGTTTTGAACAAGTTTTGAGGTTCGCAAGGGATTCTGGGTAACAGAACCTGGTGAGAGCCAGACAAGTCACCCCATCCTGGATTCCCCTGCATGTCTAGTTTTCAAAAATGTATAGGTTTGCTAGGTTTCCCGAGGTGCCGGCAGAGCTAGGGTACAAAATCTACAGCTAGGCACTTTGCAAAAAAAGGGTCCTATTTCACTGTGAAAATGTGGTGTGTCCACGTTGCATTTTGGGCCATTTCCTGTCGCGGGCACTAGACCTACCCACACAAGTGAGGTACCATTTTTCTTGGAAGACTTTGGGGAATGCGGGGTGGGTGGAATTTTGTGGATCCACGCAGATTCCAGAACTTTCCACCACAGAAATGTGAGGAAAATGTGTTTTTTTTTACAAAGTTTGATGTTTGCAAGGGATTCTGGGTAACAGAACCTGGTGAGAGCCAGACAAGTCACCCCATACTGGATTTTCCTGGGTGTCTAGCTTTCAAAAATGTATAGGTTTGCTAGGTTTCCCTAGGTGCCGGCAGAGATAGGGTTCAAAATCTACAGCTAGGCACTTTGTAAAAAAAAGGGTCAGTTTTTACTGTGAAAATGTGGTGTGTCCACTGCATTTTGGGCCGTTCCCTGTCGTGGGCATCAGGTCTACCCACACAAGTGAGGTACCATTTTTCTCAGAAGACTTTGGGGAATGCGGGGTGGGTGGAATTTTTTGGATCCACGCAGATTCCAGAACTTTCCACCACAGAAATGTGAGGAAAATTTGTTTTTTTTATAACTTTTGAGGTTTGCAAGGGATTCTGGGTAACAGAACCTGGTGAGAGCCAGACAAGTCACCCCATCCTGGATTTCTCTGGGTGTCTAGTTTTCAAAAATGTATAGGTTTGCTAGGTTTCCCTAGGTGCCGGCAGAGCTAGGGTTCAAAATCTACAGCTAGGCACTTTGCAAAAAAAGGGCCCGTTTTCACTGTGAAAATGTGGTGTGTCCACGTTGCGTTTTGGGCCGTTTCCTGTCGCGGGCACTAGGCCTACCCACGCAAGTGAGGTACCATTTTTCTCAGAAGACTTTGGGAAATACGGGGTGGGTAGAGTTTTGTGGATCCACGCAGATTCCAGAACTTTCCAACACAGAAATGTGTTTTTTTGGACAGATTTTGAGGTTCGCAAGGGATTCTGGGTAATAGAACCTGTTGAGAGCCAGACAAGTCACCCCATCCTGGATTCCCCTGGGTGTCTAGTTTTCAAAAACGTATAGGTTTGCTAGGTTTCCCTAGGTGCCGGCAGAGCTAGGGTTCAAAATCTACAGCTAGGCACTTTGCAAAAAAAGGGTCCTTTTTCACTGTGAAAATGTGGTGTGTCCACGTTGCGCTTTGGGCCATTTCCTGTCACGGGCACTAAGCCTACCCACACAAGTGAGGTACCATTTTTCTCGGAAGACTTTGGGGAAGGTGGGGTGGGTGGAATTTTGTGGATCCACGCAGATTCCAGAACGTTCCACCACAGAAATGTGAGGAAAATGTTTTTTTCTTGACAAATTTGAGATTTGCAAGGGATTCTGGGTAACAGAACCTGGTGAGAGCCAGACAAGTCACCCCATCCTGGATTCCCCTGGGTGTCTAGTTTTCAAAAATGTATAGGTTTGCTACGTTTCCCTAGGTGCCGGCAGAGCTAGGGTTCAAAATCTACAGCTAGGCACTTTGCAGAAAAAGGGTCCGTTTTCACTGTGAAAATGTGGTGTGTCCACGTTGCGTTTTGGGCCCTTTCCTGTCGCGGGCGCTAGGCCTACCCACACAAGTGAGGTACCATTTTTCTCGGAAGACTTAGGGGAATGCGGGGTGCATGGTATTTTGTGGATCCACACAGATTCCAGAACTTTCCACCACAGAAATGTGAGGAAAATGTGTTTGTTTGAACAAGTTTTGAGATTCGCAAGGGATTCTGGGTAACAGAACCTGGTGAGAGCCAGACAAGTCACCCCATCCTGGATTCCCCTGCATGTCTAGTTTTCAAAAATGTATAGGTTTGCTATGTTTCCCTAGGTGCCAGCAGAGCTAGGGTTCAAAATCTACAGCTAGGCACTTTGCAAAAAAAGGGTACTTTTTCTCTGTGAAAATGTGGTGTGTCCACGTTGCGTTTTGTGCCGTTTCCTGTCGCGGGCACTAGGCCTACCCACACAAGTGAGGTACCATTTTTATCGGGAGACTTAGGGAAACACAAAATTGTAGAGCAACTGTTATTACCTATGACTTTCAATGCATTTCTGCCTTCCAAATGTAAGACAATGTGTAAAAAAGAAGTCTCTTTGAAAAATGACCTATAATTCACATGCTGGTATGGATACCCACAATTTTGAAGATGTGCAAATAGCTACTGATTCTAAACTCTATATTTTGTTCCCATTTCAGAAATACATTGGTGACTTTCATGCCGATTTTTCCCTGTTTATATTTTCCCAAATGTATTGCTATATACCGGGTACACTATAAAAAAACATTGCAAGACGCTGCTCAGTTATTGGCTCTGGGTTCCTCGGGTTCTTGGTGAACCTACAAGTCCTATATATCCCCACAACAAAAAGGGTGCAGCAGATGTAACGGTATATTGCTTTCAAACATCTGTCATACTTAGTAGAAGTTACAGGTGAAAACGTTGGCACAAATGTCTGTTTCAATTTCTTCTATTTTCAACTGTTATTTTCTATATGCAAACCTTGAAGGATCTACACAAATGACCCCTTGCTGAATTCAGAATTTTGTCTACTTTTCAGGAATGTATAGCTTTTCAGGATCCATCATTGCTTTTATACCCGTTTTTACCATTAACTGGAAGGAGGTTGAAAGCACAAAAAATAGCAAAAATAGACTATGTCCCAGAAAAATGCCAAAACTGTGTACAAAATGTTGGTTTTCTGACAAACGTCTGCTTGTCCCTGACAGCTGAGAAGATGGTGATTTCAGCACCACAACCCCTTTGTTGATACCATTTGCAGGGGAAAAACCAGACGTTTTCATCTGTAGTCCTTTTTTCCCATTTTTCAAAAAAAAAAAAAATGTATCTGTATTTTGGCTAATTTTCGGGTCCCCTCAAGGGGAATCAACAATCCTTGGAAACCTTTAAAATCCCCATGATGTTGGAAGAAAAGGACGCAAATTTGGCAAGGATACCTTACGTGGTCAAAAAGTTACAGGGGCCTAAGCGCGAACTACCCCAAACAGCCAAAAAAAGGCTTAGCACAGGGGGGGGGAAAGGCCTAGCAGTGAAGGGGTTATTGATCTCATCCTTGCTCACTTCCTTAGAAACACACATCTCCAAATCATTGTCTCATGTTGTAATTCTCACATATAACAATGTGACTGTACTACCATGTGAAACTTGCAATGTCAAAAAGTGGGACTTCTGGAAGCATGGATATGTTGTACGTAAACAATCCCCAACTCAGGAATGCTACCATGTCACAACAACACATACATACAAGTGTCTGGTCTGATAACATCTTTATTCTATTGTCTAAATCATAGGCTGACATGATGTCAGAAACATAGCAAATAAGACATGATTCAGTTATTCTGTGCCAGTGATCACATAATCAGTTGCAGACTTTCAATAGCAGGAAGGAGAGGATACATCTGACAATATCCTACACAATTGGAAACAATAAATTAGGTCTACTTCATCAGCTGGAGCCATATTGCCTACCTCATAAAAGGAATCCTACATCAAATAAAAAAATAAACAGACACAAGTCAGTACAATAGTTTCTGACCACGGGGGTATTTCAATCCAGTATTGCTTGCATCTGGTGGAATGTCACAAACAAATGTCAGTGATGTGCCACAAGCACTTTGGCCTACAATGAGGATACACTTCAATAATTACATACAGTTCATACACAATGAGGATTTAACCCTCAATCAATCACATTACTTTATTCGGCATTAAAAAATGCCATAAAAGTATAGTTGAAGTACATTAAAATTAAAAAACAATTCAACATCTAAAATTTTCCTTAATACATATTCAATACATCAATGAATAAATACACATCCCCTCAAACAATTACTTCATAAAACCATAAAAGAGTGACATCACTATCGGCCTATGTTTCCCCCAAGCCCCTAGTTGCCCTTAGCCTGAACGCTACCCTTAAAAAATGTACAGTACAAAAAAGAGTCAGAGCATCTGAAGACAATTTTAAAAATAACAGAGCTACTTTTGCCTGTTTAAATCCGGCTTTCTTTAAAATTCTCTTTAAAAAAAGGATCCTAGGTTGTGAATAAAAAGGACATAGTAAAACAAGGTGAAGGGTATCCTGTGGAGACCGTAGGTCGCAGCCACATGGCCCCTTCATCTCTATGGACGATGTATAACCCGCCGGGTCAGCTAATAGATGGTGCAAGAGATTCAGCCTGAACCGTGTCATTAAAAATCTGTGGTAGCTGTTATAAAAATAAGACAAATAAGGTTCAATGCCCATGGATGTTTTAGTTAGAAGATGTTCTCTTACTGATGATTTAATCAACTCCCTATCGTCCCTACATGTTGTAATATACTTAAAGAACCGGTCCTTAACCATGGCCTTGTCCTGCATAGATACTTTAGAGGTGTTGGTAAAAAGGTCTGCACATCCTATTCCCTCGAGGGTCTCCTTCACATATTTTAGCCAGGGGATTTTGAGCCCCCGATCACGGGCGAAACAGTCTGCTATCACCTGCTTACAGAATGTCGCCTCCTCACTTGCCCAGATTTTAACCCAACAGACTAGGGGTTTAACTTTCAGCCTGTCCCTAATGTAACCAGCGCCAAGTTCCTCATGGACAATATGGGATGAGGTACTCTGAGGAACTTTGAGAAAACGCCGAAAATACTTATTTTCCTCAACTTGTAAATACTTCGCATCAATAAAACCCCATACCTCACTTCCATACAGGACTTTGGCGCAGCACATGGAGCTATATAATCTCAGAATTTGCTCGGGTGACCACCGACCTAACCTGTATGCAAAATTCATAATCGACCCAGAGCAATTTGTTAAAGTGCGACATTTCTCCTCAAGTAAATTTTTAAAATTTAAACGGTCATCAAATAAAATCCCCAGGTACGAGAAAGAATGCACTTTTATCAGACGGTGTGATCCAATAGTGTAATTGTACCTTTTACTTGATTTGTGCCCCACTTCCATAACATATGATTTTGACAGATTGGTGGACAAATCTAAATTCTCCATAAAAGAGACAAAACCGTCTATCAAAATCTGCAGCCCTTTGGATGTGCGGGCAAGAAGGACTGCATCGTCCGCGTAAAGCAGGACGGGAATTCCTCGAGAGCCGATCCTAGGTGTGTCGGCGTTTAAAATACTAAGTGCCTGATCAAGTCTGTATATGTACAATGTGAATAAAAATGGGGCCAGAATGCAGCCCTGTCTGACCCCACTAGAGCATATGAAGGGTTCTGTAATGCTTCCCTCCTGACTATACCTAACCGTAGCGGTGGTGTTTGAGTGCAAAGTTTTAAAAATATTAATAAGTCCCGGGTCCACGCCAAGATCATCCATGATTGCCCATAATTTCCCTCGGTTGACACGGTCAAAGGCGGCCATCAAGTCCATAAATGCCAAGTACACAGTCCCTTGGCTGGCAATAGTGTACTTGGCAGAAAGTAAATATAAATTAAGACATTGGTCGGTGGTTGATTTCCCTGGCCTAAAGCCAAATTGGATATCACTTATGATATGCTGATCCTCCGACCAGTCCATTAACCGGCTTAAAATAACCCGCCCTAAAACCTTTGCTGACACGTCAAGAAGGGAAATTGGTCGATAGCAGAGTGGATTATCCTTATTACCCTTTTTAAAAATAGGATCAATCGTGGCTGTAGACCAGGACGGTGGCATTACTGTATCGGCTGCTGTATTAATAACCCTCGTCAGGATGGGCGCCCAAAGATCCACCTTACTCAAAAGGAGATCCGGTGGTATCCCATCTGGGCCCGGAGCCTTGTTCCTGGTCAAACCTTCAATCCCTACCTTGATCTCACCCAAAGAAAATTTTATCGGGATGGTATTTCGCTCCCCCCTAATATCCTCCAACTGGGTCTTATATATACAATGATTGTATAGCCCATGGAAATGCTCACGCCATTGCCCCGGCAGAATGTTATTGGCTAGCCCGGGTTTGTTTGCCTCTTGGAAACTAGGATTATTTATAACTTTCCAGAAGGCCGTTGTATCCTTTAACTCCATCGCCTCCCTCAGATCCTCCCAGGCTTGATGTTGCAATTTTGTTTTACAGCCTTTAACGGCTAACTTATAATTTTTCCTGCAAAGTGTCACCCTACCCTTATCTCTTGGGGAAGATTTTAGAGCAGCTTTCAGCTCTCTCAAAGCACGAGAGCAATATTGGTCAAACCACCTTGGGTCGTCCGATCTAGCTTTATTTGATGTAGTTCTGAGCAGGCCATCAATTAGTTGGGCAACACCCTGGAAAGCCCTAACCAGTTCGGCCCCTCCGCAGCCGGGTCTAAACAACTCAAAATGAACTGTTCACCATCTTTAAGTAGTGCTCTATAAAAAGCTTCACCGTTGGCCTGTGACCACCTCAGCCTCTGGCCTTGATCTGTACTAGAGGATTATGATCACTAAAAATACTCAAACAAATTCTAAAACCCAACACCCATTTTTTTAGTGCTGCAGAGACAAAAATAAAATCAATAAATGACACACATCTCCTGCCTTTAAATGTGGGGTGGATCGTTTTATCCTTTTCAACATCGACCAGATCCATGGTATGTGTGAGGGCATGCGTATTTAATAGCTTACATAATTCCCTTCCCTCCTTAGTGTGTTCCATATGCGGGCCATCTTCCAACATACACGATGACCAGGCCCCGCAGTTAACTCTCAGGTTTGGGCACAGGTGGTAGTTGAAGTCGCCAGCTAAACCCAAAAAGGGCGCCAACTCCCCTCGCTCCTGTGTGTGAGTGAGCCTAATATCTAGCTCGTGCAAGTTTACGGTGCCCTGGCCCAGTGGCGACGCATTATAAAAGTTTATAAAAATTAACTTGTAACATTTGTTGTAAAACCTAAGCCCCTGCATAATATTTGAGTCCCAATCCAAGTCAGTCCATCTGCCCTGTAGCCTGAGATCAACATATGTGACCAATCCTCCCCTTGCTCTCCCTGATGGTGCCTTATGAGCCGGTACGAAGTAGGTTTTATAACCCTCCAAATGGAAGGTGCTATTCTCTACTTCCCAAGTTTCCTGTAAACAAATAATTTGGAATTTTCTTATATAGAGAACCCAGTCTTCATTCTTAAATTTGGTGGATAAACCTGCTATGTTCCAGGAAACTATTTTAAAATCGCTCTCATTTTGCCTATCTATGATAGCCACCATCACGTTGGTTTGGGAGCCATGATCCTCCACATTTGTATCGTTGTGTTCTAGCGTTCGAGCTACTTGATGATCTGAGCTAGTTGGACTTGCTACTCCCCCAAGTAGGCTACCGTCTTCTGTCCCCCCCGAATCTATAGCGGTGGCTTTACTTACATGGACTAGGACACCCTTAGTTACCCCATGCAAGTCCAGTCAATCAATATCGTTTAAATCTCTTACATTACTGAGGGGGGCGAAAGGGTTGTGTGTCGGGACTATGAAGCCTCCCCCATGCACTCCCCCCAAATACCCCCTAGATCCATGCTGGTTATTCGGGTTCCTCATATGCCTATAAAATAAACCCAGTGGGAGCATCTTGATGCCTAAGCCCCCCTCCTTTTGATAGAGCCCTTTGCTCTGAATGAGCAGCTTACGTGCAAGGTCGGGGTACCTTAAGGTCACAATCACGCAGTCCCCTGGGAATACTTTCCTAGTGCTACCAATCCAAGACACCCTTCTAGCCATCAGGATGTGCCTATGCTCGGTAATATTGAATACTGCAGTCCTACACATCCAGTGTGCTACCTTATTGATCAGCATTAAGGTGGTTTCTTCTATATCATCCGTACAGGCTGGAACGCCCGTCAAGATCACGGTATATGGACATGAGGCGGGGGTAAATCTAAAACCGGCAAATCTGTAGTGCTCCGGGCACTTTGAGTGGACAACTCCCTAGCATGCTGATGTGTGGGGGCTCTATCCACTGTGCCTACTATATTAATGGGGGCTATTTGTGCTGAGGTATTACTTGCGAGCCCCGCCCTCAATTCCCTATGTCCTCTAGTAATCATACTTGGGCTGATTCTATTTACTGCCTGGGGAACTGGGGGAGCTGGGGCAGACTGGTATAACACTTTGCCGCCCCCATCCTGTGTACTTGTGGGCTGTTCGGTGGACTGTTCGATGGCCCCGTTCCCCCCCCCCCCCCTTGGCCATTGTTGCAGCGAGTGCAACAGGAGATTTGGGGACTTCTGTTTCCCCTAGCAGGCTGGATACACATCGACTATCCTCATTAGCTTGAGCTTTACTCTGGGCCAAAAGTAATGACAATTTTTCCTCGATTGACCTTAATTTGCCTATTACGGGCGCCAAAAGGACAGTTACCATCATTTCCACTTTTTTCCAATACTCAGAATCAGCCCCCTGCTCCACACTAACTTCTTCACCTCTATCGAACATTTGATTGGCTACTGAGCCTTCTGTATCAGGGGACCTAATCACTTGGATCTTTGGCCTGGGCTTTTGCTTCTGTTTTTGTGTTAGTTTAGAAGACGCCCCACCCCTGGTTCTCTTTGCTGGCGGCTCATCACCATTTAAGGGCTTCATAGTACTAGCACTACAGGGCTTAAATGCCCTTTTCGAATGAGTAACAACCTCCCCACCTCCTGAGCTTGATGCAATTACATTACTTATTGTGTGCGGAATCAACATTGTGGCCCCATCCTCCTGCCCTACCAAAGTGCCACAGTCAGTGTCCCCCACAGAGTTCTGGAGAAGGCTGCTACAAATAGTTTGTGTCTCTATAGGTTCTTGCAACGGGGGTGGCGAAACTATGGAAATAACTCTTTCCCTAGTATTACTGCTCCCCGGTGTGACAAGACACAAATTGTCCACATTAGTAGGAGATTTAGACATAGCTAAACAGCCCATAGATGAGCGTTTTTGTGCCGCGAGCGTCTCCAGTGAAAGTCTTTTTTCCGTAAGCTGGATCTGATGGACCAACACTGATTCCGCACTGATCAGGAAGGCGTCCAGAGTTCCTACAACCCCCCCGCCTACCAGAGAGCCCATAGCCTTGCGTTTGCTCATTTTACCCTGGGCTTACACTTAAGTACAAATACGCCACAGAAGACGGGCCAACAACAACACTACCTTATTTGTCTGTCCTGAGTCCAACTCTAAGGTAGCCTTGGCGCCTAGATGTCAGGGGGGGCACTGCCCTGCCACGTCCTGTTGCGGACGGGCGCAGACGGGCCCACCCTTGGCCCGGGCTTCGCTTGCGCGCGTCCCGTGCAGTGGGAGCCCTCCCGGGAATTAATGCGCCGGCTGGCGCAGAAGTGATGCGTTGCCCCCTGGTGCTTGTGGTTCCCGGAGGGCAGCAGTATGGCAACAATCCTGCAGGCAAGAAAATCGGCAAACAAGGGCGTATTTAACCAATGTGAAGGGAGACTACCATGAATTGGGCCCAACACAACATTGTGTTGGATCACATGATGGCATATATATTGTATTCGGCCCAACACACCACAAGGAACAAGTCCAATGGAAGCCAGGTAACTTCCATTCTATCGCTGTGCAAGCTGTCTTGGTATCAGCTTTGTACACCCAAACTCTGTGACAGACATTCCCAGGAACAATCCATGTCCACTTCATACCTCTAAACAGCATCATATACCTGAAACGTCCAAATGAAAATGTCATTGTGAAGGTACCTGAAACACACCAACACAGAGAGATTAGCTAAGAAACCATACATATGGCACACGTGACATTGTCAACTCCTAAAGAACACACCCAAGACAACATTTGCAGCTGAACAAAGCTACACTTACAATACAAACACCTTTCCTAAGAAATGTCCAGACCCATAGATTCCTAGTATGTAGCATTATCATCCTCCTCACAACATCACTCCAAGAGTTTCAATAATAGTCAAAGTCATCACATCTCACGCCATACTTACACTAAGGAGAAGTAATTTCGGGTGAGATCTTGACAGAAGTCAGCTCCTTCCTCTTCACCACTATCATCATCATCATTTGGCATTTCAGACCCCTCACCGAGTGGCCTGTCATGGCCTGCATCCTCTGCGATGTAAGGGATGTTCCATCGCAGGGCAATGTTGTGGGGATGCAGCAGGCTACGGTGATCTTACACACCTTCCCATGTGAGTAGTGGAGGGCTCCCCAAGTCTTATCCAGACAACCTAATCTGGCTTTCAGGAGTCCAAAAGCCTGCTCCACTGGTCGCCATATTCTTCCAAGGGCCTCATTGAAGCGGACTTCCCCTGGCGTAGTTGGATTCCTCAGCTGTGTCAACCACCATGGCTGCCTCGGACACGCTGAGTCTCCTAGATGAAAGCCAGAAGTGCAGCAATGAGTTACACACTTTCAGATCATACTATCTGACATCACTCACACAAAGGACAGATCACACTTACCTACAAACCAGGCCTCTCCAGTAGTATTTGTGACATCAGCTGGGATATGTTGCGGTTCCGCAGTATGAAGGCATCATGGGAATTTCCTGGAAACCGGGCACAGTCATTTGAGATGAACAAATCCACCAAGCAGACAACTTGTGCAATGATAGAAGGCTAGTGCTTACTGTTGTGGAACACTTGTTCACTGGTATGCAGTGGTACTAAGGCAATGTGTGTGCCATCAATGGATCCAATCACATGTGGAATGTGACCAAACACATAGAAAGAGGGGGGAGGACCTGCGGCGTTGGACCTGGATACTGGCAGTGGCCTACCCAGACCTTGATAGGCAGTTGAGGGCCTAATAGCAGCTACATGGGGTGAGTCCTGGAAAGAGTCATACTTGTCATAGTGCCAACTTTGAGTGTGACAGACAGGCATTTCACCAATCATATTGGTAGTGGCCCATGTGCCACACACAAGATGAGTCATTGTTAGTGTAAGTGTGGTAATATGTGCATGCTGCTGTGCTGTGGCTATTGTCTTTCTGACCTTGAACACAACAGCGTCCTGTCCACATCCAATTCTCCCCTTTTTAGCAGACACCTGGCTGAGTGAAGTGAGTAATCATCTCATATTTTCAGTAAATCTTGGTGACAATTGTACCACACAGGCAACTTGTCTACACTGATTCTTACAAGGCAATCTGAGTATGAAATACAAAAGAGTGGTGTGATGTGCCTGCCCACTGGGACTCTAGTGATTCTTCATGTCATAGATGCCCAGGACCACCCAAAATCTTCAAAGGTGTATTGGCTTGTGGATATACAATCTATGACTGGCATCCTCCCCTATACCATACAGGATTGAGGATGTTCATATGGCTATATGGAGGGTTGTGCTGTGTGAATTTAGAGTATCTATCTCCCAAATATTTGGACCTCAATGTTTTCAGTGAACTTTATCCGCTAAATGTGATACATAGCTAAACTACATGTGTACAGCTTTCATTTGACTTTTCCGGTAGTGGACATATGATGTAATTTGGAATGCAAAGTGTCATCAGTGTGCAATGAGCTTTGGTATTTGACGTGATGTCTGCCACAACACTAGCTGATGGTACATTGGTGTTATACTTGACCTTCATGACATCATAATGTGTTATGAGTAATAGTTTGACTCTGGGCCTTTTGTCAGCATTGTGTAAATCTCACACTTGGATCCATCCTATTTGGTTACATCTTCATTTAATGGTATATAACAAGTGCTAAAGTATGCAAGGTGATCGTCTGTCCTAGTATGGACATAATAGTATAGAAAATTCCATCAATGCATTTGGGCCTCTCTGGGGTTATGACATGGGTGACCCCAACTGTTTGCAAGTTATATAGCATGCATGCATGTGCTCATAGTAAATTTAAAGCCTATGGAGGGAACCATGAGGGTGGTGTGATATGTAGACATCTTCAATGTTTTCTGTTGATTTGTGATGGTCAGGTGTGGAAATGCAGTTGCAATAAACTCATGTTACATGTCATTTCAGACACATCCAGGGCAAGCAGAGGAGAAAGGGCCAACATCAGAGGGGACACAGCTGGTCACAGCGGTTCCAGATGTGAAACATCAAACACGGAGGGACCCAGTGACCAGGAGGGCGTTAGGAGTGCTCCGGAGGACAGCAGCTCAAGCTTGTCATCATCTGAGTCATCTTCGGTGGACACTACTGAATGGTGGTGGGCCCAACAGGATTAGTTCAACCTTCATCCTTGTCCGCCAACCCTAGTTCCATTTCCACACTCCCCTTTGTCCCCCCACAAGTTGCCTTTCCCACTCCACTAAGAGAGAAGCGATCTCCTTCACTACAGGCACCTCAGCCCCTGCTAGCCCTGCAGCTCTGAGTGAGGGGCCTGTCGACTTCCTGAGGAGCATCTCTGTGGGTCAGACTGCAGTCCTGAATGCCATCCAAAGGCAAAGCAACCAGCTGACTCAGGTGGTTGTCTACCTGGAAGGCATTCACACTGCCATGTCTGCCCTACAGAGATCTTTTCAGGCTCTAGCCTCCTTCCTCATGGCAGCCCTCCACCCATCCCAACCTTCCACCCTCCTTCCCCTTCCTCACCAAACTCCCTATTCCCATTCCTATCCCAAGCACACACACACCTAAGCATATACACACTTCATCAGACACAAACACCAGACACAAACGAAAGACATAAAAAAACTCAAACATACATGCACACAGTAGACACCTCCCTCACAACCCCTCCACAACACCTAGCATTCCTGTAGACACCACATCAACAGCCAGAGACCCCTCCACAATACCCAGAATTTCTGCAGACACTGCACCGCCATTCACAGACCCCTCCACAACACCCAGCACATCCCCATCACACACACACACCAAAAAACCCACAAACGTTCACAGTCACTCACACAACAGACACCAACACAACACACAGTGCAGACAGCAGACCCAGCTCACATTTCCACTCCCTCTTCCTCCCAACCCGAACTTCATCCCAAACCCCCTACTCATTTTCCCTGTGAGGATGTCATGTTTGCCCTTGCCCCACTGAAACCTGACCTCCCTCCCAAAGTCCCACAAACCTCTCACACGCCCAAACCCATCCATTCCTCTTCCAACTCAATCCCTGAAAAAAGCATCCCCACCCACCTGAACCCAGCTCAAAAAAGAAAAAAGCACAAAACCCCTCCCAAAGAGAAACCAATCCCATCTACTTCCCACTCCACCCCTGGAAAAAAGCATTCTCATCCCCCTAAACCGAGCCCAAAACACCTCAAATCCGAGCAACCCCCTCCCAAAACTAAACCCACCCCTCCCTAAACCTCTGCCCCCCTCATCAAGTAACATCTGTGAGGTGCCTGCTATGTCCAATGGATGCCTATTTGTGAAGAGGTTCCCTGGCAGTCTCAGTATAGGCAAGTTTGGTGGTACAGCCTTGTCCCGTGACACAGTGGGCTAATATGGACTGGTCATTGGTCTTTGTTTTAGCGGATGTATTTCAACCTTTCCTACTTTTGAAGACAGTGGTCCTGCCATAACATTTCTGAGTATTTGATGTAATTATATAGTTAGTGATGTGTGAATACAGTTGTGTTTGTTTCACCCCTGATTTATGATCCAGTTGAAGTAGTTAGTATGATGTGACCTTGGAGCCAGTGCTGGAGTTACACAGGACAAGTGGAAATGTTGGATGGATGTATATGTGGAATGACATCCAAAGGGGGCAGAAATTGCATTATGTGACATGTTATATGGTAAGTATTTCAGCTTGGCCTGGCCATTGTCAACGTCATTTAGCTTACACTTTTCCCTATGATGTAGGTTGGATATGTGTTAGGTGTGTTGAAGTTAGACATTTGTGTATCCACACATGGAGGGTGTCAACTTACCATACCTTTGTGGAGCTCTATGTGGACATGTGTTCATTCTGCAGTTTGTCCCTTACAGCTACTTCATCTAGATGTGTGCCACAAGCTGTTAGTGCTGTGTTTGCTTTCATAAGTTCCACTTACCCATTACATAAACATGCATGGCACTTGGTTATGCTATTGGTTGTCCCTGATATACTTCAATTCCCAGGTCCATTGCACCTGGAGTTTGTCAGATATGTGCAAAATGTACTGTGCCCCAGGAGCCAGCCTTTCAGGGTTCCCCCTGATAGAGGCATAGCTATCTTCAGAGAGTGTTTCCATATGCCCTTAGAATGCTTCTCACACTGATTATATGTAATTCCATTGACTGACATTGCCTTTTCATGTGGATGATGTGTGAGAGTCCAATACAGAGTTGTAACACAGAAGTTGAGTTTCACTTTAATGACACATCCATGCAGATGTTTTTTGACATCAAAACAGGACCTGGGGTGTGTGAAATGTGAGTATGTCACATTCACTATAGCGTCTTGGTTAGAGTTGGAGTCACAGGGCCTCATGGTAGTTGTAGTCACTTCAATCTCACTTTACCAACTCTTGAGAAATGTTAAGCCACATGATGAGTGAAGATCAGTAGTAACATGGCAGACAAGTGAAAAGGAGAAAAATATATGTGTGACAGAGATTAATAGGTGTGATATTGATAAGGAGGTGCTGTTGTGGAACACAAAATAATGCATATATCACTATCACCGACTATAATTTGCAAACACATGTCCATTTGTATTCAGTGTGCCTGTGCAGCACCAGAGGTTTGGCATAGGAGGACATCCTACAGATGTATTTTTGATTAATCTTATGAAATATTCCCAGACAGGGGCCCTGTAAATGTGTATATTACTTATGGACCCTAACTCCCTTGCCTGGTCCATGGCAGGGCATTGTTTTGCTGCGGAGTCTAGGGAAACTGGTAGTTGTATGAATTACCACTGATTTCTTCCATGACAGAGTGGGTGTTGAATGTGGTCGAGCAGGCACAGCAGCAGCAGGATGTGTCAGATGGGCTCCATTACGGCAGAAGATGTGTAGAGGTGTGTACAGGTGAGTTTCGGCCTTATATACCTCCCTGTCCGAAGTCTCAGATGTGGTGGCTGGACCTCAATGGTCACACCGGCTGTAAAGCAACTTGTAATTGGGCCAGCAACTTCACTGGCGGTTGTAGCTTCCTACAGCCTCATTAACCCATTTCGTGGCTGCAGTGGTCAGAGTTGGCTGGTGGTGACAGTGGTTCGTAGGCAGTCTTTGCAAAGGCAATCTGACCATCTCGTAATACGGCAGTCGGACCGCTGAGCTCACCGCAGGAAGACTGCCATCGCCGATACTGTGGTTCACGGGCCGCCAAATTCGTAATAAGACTCTTCAAATTAAACAGTGATACATGTCAAGAACTGCGTAGAGTTATAAAACAATTACAAGTTTTGATTATAGATGAGGTTAACATGCTGTCCATCTTAATGATGGTCTTTATTTTGTTCATATACGGATGACTCTAATACTAAAGACATCTTATGACATTTTGTTTTGAGGGAAACATGATTGATTTGGAGATTTTCTGCAACTTACTCCTGTAAAGGTGAGACAATTTTTAAGGCTCTTTTACAAAAAGAAACTCGCAATTCACTGCGAACTATAGGGAATGTTAACATTTCTTTGCGCTTTACCTATAGTGTAGCTGACACAAAATATGAGAACAAGCCAATGATTAGGAATATGCTAACATATTGTAAGATGTTAGGCTAGGAATCCTAAGAAAGAATGAAAGAGTATGCTTCAATGTAGAACTATTTCTGCTATATTTCAAAGCTCTATATCTCCTGCACACCCTATGCATCATCTTGTTTTACAGAGATTACCCATTGTGTGTTTGATGACAACCCTCAAAGAATGCTCTGACTTCAATATGGAAATGCTACATTTGGAAAAGGAAGAAATTATACATATACCTTGTGCATATACCATGGAAAGTCACAAAGTAAACATTCCAATAAGTAAAGCGTTATCAACAAAATTATTAACCATGGAGAAATCTGTGTCATGTATTGCAGGATTAGAAAAAGACTTACGCCTATGTAAAAATTGTTGTGCTATTTTACACAGAAATTTGGATGTGGAAAATGAACTTGTAAAAGGAGCAATAGGACATGTACTACAATTTGTTTACTATAAAGGCAGTAACGACATACAAAATATTATTGTTAAATTTGACCATATATAAGAACCTACAAAATTATCTGAGAATCAGCAAGGTTTTTTCTTATTAGAACATTGAATGTTGGGAGCCCCATTGAAATCAATGGAGTGCTCTGGGCTTCTAGTGGCCGGTAGAAACCTGGAACTCCAACATTCCAATGTTTGCTCACAGCTGTTACAAATTAGAACATTGTGCTCTCTAGGGGCAGAATGTTCTAATAGCCTTAACCCCCTCCTTAAAGGGCTCTACTGGCTATTAAAGGCCCGCTCTCTTTAACATTGGAGCGGGCCTTTAACGGCCAGTAGAGCCAGCTATGGCAGGCTCTAAGGCTATTATAAAGATTTATATGTTAGCAGAGAACAGTTTCCTATTTAGTTAGCTTATGTAGTGACAATCCACAAATGTCAAGGACCAAGCTTACATTACACATTAATTAATATTGGGCATTCTGTTTTCAAAGAGGGTATGGCATACGTCACTTTGTCGCATGTGAAGACATTACCAGGTCTATATATGATAGACTCTGATGAGACAAAGAATAATGCAGACCATACTTGTGTGTAGGAATCCAATGGTTTGAGAAGAACATATTCTGTTTTGCGAGAATATCCTGTTGGGTCAAAACCGAAAATATATTTGAAAAGGAAAGAAAATTTCTGCATTACTGAAACAGAACTCAATAAGCAACCTTCTAAGAAAAAACAGAAAAGAAACAACATGGAAATGACTGGCTTTCAGTTTAGTAATGATAATGGCATGAACTGCTATAGCGATGTTATCGTAAAATATATCTTTTTTTACCTTCAGTCAGAGAACTTCTCTTACAAAACAGCCATAACCTGTTATTAAAATGCTTAAATAATCTGTATTTTGTTCTTCAGTCAGATAAACATATGTGTCACTCTACAAGTTCTGGCAGAGATATTGTAGATGTATGTACAGGTACTATTCAATTTTCCATTAAGGAACAGCAAGATGCTCAAGAATCTTGCATGACTGTTCTACAGATATTAGCTAATGACACTGTGCCACATTCAGATCTTTTTGGTATATGCTACTATTTGGAATATGAATGTTTACATTGCTTGCATCCGATTTCAGCACTCACTGACTTTGAACAATTTGTTTACATTGCAATTCCGTATTGTAAATCAATTTCTTTTAAAATTTCAACATGTAATACTAAGATTTCTGTTCCAATTGTATATCGCAGGTTGTGCCAACACTTTAACTATGTCATTTTTTGATTCAAAGAAGCCCTGTGAACAATGCCAAAATTAATATCTTCATTACAGATTTCACAGCCTCACAGAATTCTGTTTCTGGTCACAGTTACACTTGTGTTGCCATCATTTTTCATCACAGAGAAAAACGGTTTCAGGGCACTATATAATATATTTGAGGAACAAAACAGGATGGACAGAATGTGATGACACCAAGTTAACATTTAGACACAGAGGGCACGATTCACAGAACTAATCTGAGACAAAATCCTAAACTTACTACTTTTGGTATTCACAGAAGGCATTTAGTAGTAGTAAAGTTAGGATTTTGTCTTAAGTTTGACTTAAGACAGACTTAAGACAAACTTAAGACAGACTTAAGACAAACTTAAGACAAAATCCTAACTTTACTACTACTAAATGCCTTCTGTGAATACCAAAAGTAGTAAGTTTAGGATTTTGTCTCAGATTAGTTCTGTGAATCGGGCCCAGATTGCCCAAAAACGTATACTCTTACCAATTGATTCTAACTCCAAAATCTCCATTACAAAATGCATAACTCCTATTGTACATGTAATGGCAGAAAAAATCAGCAGATATGTCATTGTGTGGCCTTGCATGGTTGATGACCTTAGAAGAAAACTACTGATTTAGGTTAGAACCTAGCATCTATACCTTTGATTACTATAGTTTTATAGAAAACGGAAACAGTTAAAACAACACAGCATTAATACAGATTTTTTTCACAATTCATTTGATTTGTGTTTTTACCCAGTGTTTCATGATGACTACAAGACTATGATCATCTTCACCTCATTAGGTGCTCAGTGATGGTTTATGTCTGTAAGTGTATTGTTACTGCTGTCTGAGAAACACTAAGGGCCTCATTACGGTGTCAGAAATGCTCCAAACGGCATTCGGTTTGTCCAAATCCGATTTGGAACACGCGTTTCTGACTGACTCGGAAACACATCCGACCGACCGATCACGATAGTCAGAAACCGTTTGGTAGTTCCAACTCGGTTCCAATCGGCATTCGGAGAAACCGAGTCGGTCGGAGCTGAATCATAAAGGTCCATGGACCACGTTTCCGACCGACGCATTACAATGTCGGTTTCCGACAGCCTTTCCAAATCGGTTAGTCCGACACGGATCGGCTGTCAGAATGGGGGCCTGTAACACCTGGCCCCTTCACCCTGAGGCCTCCGGTTGGGGCCCGTGGGGGTACCCATGGGACCCCTCTGTACAACCATGCACAGTGTGGCAGGATCCATGGGGTGCCTGCCACAGGGTGCAGGCTTTTCTGTAACCACCCCTTTTTTCAATGGTAGCCTGTGTTGTCGGTCGGAACACAGGATCCCATTGAAGTCCATGGGAGTCCGACCGAACAGTGTTTGGAAACATCATGATCGGTTGGTTGGACTCCCCGAATCCGAGTCGGTAGGAAACCATTCCGACACCCAGTCGGTCGGAATGCTTTCCGGCCAACATCGTAAAAGAGGCCCTAAATGTAATTACTATAATTTATGAAATATGTTTAAAAATATATGCCAACATTACTATACACATATTTGGTTTTGTACATTTTACAACCCTCCATTCCTTCAAATAAGTATGAAAATTAATGTGTGCTCCCTTAGTAGTACCTCTATTATTAAACTTACCATTTTATGTTTTCTGTCTTCTCCAAATATGTATGTAGTAGACCTGTTGGGTTACATTTTTCGATACTAATCAACTCTTTATTGTAATGCAAATTAGAATTGTTCTAAAAAAAACCTTTTTTTTCTTCTTTTTCCTTTCAAATTTTTTGCAGTAATTTTTAAACTTTTCAACTACAGGTCAACAGGAACAGCAATAAAAAACAAACAATACAGAGCATAAAGATGGAGTTGGAAAGATGGTGAACAAAATTGCCCCAAAAACTACGGATTTTGGAGAGGGCACTGGTGAGCACTAACTAGCTCCAGCTGAATGTTCAAGTCACTCTCCCCCGAAACTATCACAGTCTGACAATATAGACAGTACATAGCAGTACTGGCGTACCGCTCAACCACATGCTGATCTTGCCTCAGCCATTGCAGTGCCACCTCAAAAAAACAGGTGGTGGAATAGAGGGTACAGTAGAGTCACTAGATGTCCCTGGCACACTACTGTACACTGCCAAAGTTAATGGTGCAGCATTTTTGCCATCAGGATTTGCAGCGCTAGTACTCTGTCCAAGTTCACCCAACACCAACTGCCTTTTTCATTCAATCCATGTCAAACACGTGGAGTGAATTGCTTGTAGATGCTTTTGCATCCCTGTTGTACTCAGCGAGTACTGTTCACCACTCCCTCACAAAATTACGTGATGATATAAGATGCATGTCACATGCCGCAAGTTCACCTTCTTCTTTCCAGCAAGTAAAATGAAAAACAACAATTCTACCGACTACTTCAGCCGTCTTCTTCTCAGAATCTCCTGCTCGCCTGGGAAATGGCCTGCTCTCCCTCTTCCATTGCAGCCTCAAGTTCCTCAATAGACTTTCCTCCTTGTGCCAGGCTTTAAAAAAATATTTTAATCTTGTAAACTACAGAAAGAAATGGAACATCTTCGCCTCCACTGCTCTGCCTCTACACCACACCCAAGCACAACAAAAATACATTGGAACTTCCTTTTTGTCCAATGGAAACAGCATTCTAGCCTATCAGAACCATTTTACCAGCAATAAAAAAAACAGAACCACATATAAAGCTTAACACTTTAGCAACATACCCCCTAGCATCTAATTATAATTGTATGCTTATATTAAAAGTTGCAGCTGTAAGTATTTATATTTACTACCTGCTGGCCCTATGGGGCAGGTGGGAGAGGATCCTGGAAAGAGAGCTGTCAGACCCAGAGTGGAGGAGAATCTTAGCCTCCCCACAGAAGATCTCTAGGAACACGAGATTAAAATATATACAATTTAATTATATACATATGACGTATATGACGCTGCACAGGCTCCAGGTGGTGTATGGGTGCGGACCCCGCCCATGCCCGCCCATGCCCCAGAAGCAGTCACCTCGATGCTTACTTTGTACACATGGTATGGCACTGTCCTGATTTGAAGCCCTACTGGGAGGACATGATTAAAGCCAACTCTCTGGCGATCTCCTCCCTGCACTCTGGAGGCATGTCTTTTGGGATTGTTCCCGAGACAGGCCTCGCGCAAAGTCGGCACAAGGTTCATGGACCTAATACTGGTGCTGGCTAAGAGACGAATAGCCATGACTTGGAAATCAGCCAGAGGTCGCGGAGTACAGACCTGGAGGAAGGATGTCACCAGATGGGCGAAAGCTGAGGAGAGGGCATTGATTAGAGAGGAGGCTAGAGGTGTACGGACTCACCCAATTGCGGACTTATGGACAGAGATATTGATAACTTGGGAACACCCAGAGATTAGTCGGGAGAGGAGTCAACAGACAGTGATGATCGGTCGGGGGCGAGCAGAACACGACACAAAGAGGCCGGACGGGGAGGAGTCTTCGGAGTAATCAAGGAATCATACTTTCTTGAGTAATGAACCCACCCACATGGTCTAGGCAGAGAGCGGAGTGGCTACGAGACTCCCATCCACCACATACCATGCTATGGACATTAGCCAAACAGTGCTGATCATCCTCGAAGATATTGGGGGCCCTTCCCACCCTTGGACTCCCGGTCCACAGACTCACGCACCAGCTGCCTGGGGACCAACACCCATGGATGTTGATAAAGGGATGATTTAATACTAGCTGATAGTTTACTATGTACGCAGCCCCTCTGTTTGTTTGTTTATTTATGTTCTCTTAAATTGTTTAGCACCATTTCCTGGCATGGTTTCCTGTCATTCTAGACTTCTTAACATGAAAACTCACAGCACAGTTGTGACGCCAGCATGTCCCCCCTTCGTAAAAGCAAGGGGCTACTCTCCCATGGTTCTTGTGGTGGTTTAAAGTTTACTAGACCTGTTTTTGACTACAATGACGAATGTAAATGCAGAGGTCGAAAGATGTATGTTTTCTTTTGCTCTTTGAATTGTAAAATACTGAGGTGACAGGTACTAACACAAAATCCCAATAAACATATTTTTAAAAAAAACAATTTATAGTTAGTATCTGCACATTTTCAATTAGGCTGCAATATTGTAGCCCAATATTTGAAATATAAAGCACATTTTCTATTCCAATATCATAACATATTTCCCATTGACTATTTCACATATTGGTATGTAATCACATTTTATTTGCTACAGTAATTATATTTTTAAAAACAAATGGTTATTAACATGACAATTTTTGTTCATTTAAAATTAGAAAAATCATGTTTCAATACCTTACTGTTACATTACACCCACACACATAGGCACTCATTATGATGGCGGGCATACTGCCACCGACAGGTCATCGGTGTAGGTCTGCCCGACATCCAGGGCAACGGTCTGACCGCCGGACTAAAATACCGCAGGACTAAAATACTGTGGTCAGAGCACAGGGGGTGGGGGGAAAGACCGCCGTCTCTGACAGGCTCAAGGAACCCATCAGGGCGGCGGTTGTACAGTAATCCCAACAATAAAGGTGGTCCCTGCGCAGGCACCACCGTAAGGATTACTATGTCCATTTCCCAGAGCCTTTTCATGACGGTCCCACCGCCATGGAAATGCTGTCAAAAAGAGACTATGGGGGCCCCTAGCAGGGCGCCCGTCCCATGTGGGCCACCGATATGTGGCCAAGGTGCACATGTGGTGCCCCCCAAACATCCATGTGCCAGGCACCACATGGTACCGGGCACACGGTTCATGGTTGTTTGCAAACATGCTTTTTTCTACTGCAGCTTGTGCTGCACACATTTTCTGGGCTGCCGCACAAGCCGCAATAGAAAACTGCATGTTTCCGACCCACACGGTGGTCGTATCATAATATGGTGGGTGGAACCATCGACTACATGTCGGGCGGTCTCCATCCCGTAACGATGGTTGTCGGACACCGACCGCCATTGTAATGAGGCCCATAATATGAAAAAATTGCAAACACTTTAAAAATGTGTAAAATATTTTTTGGGGTTATAATTTTGTAAAAAAAAAGAAATTCACAACAGCATTACCCCCTACAAGCAACACATTATAAAAACCAATGAAATTCCCCCCAAACAAGAAAGGTTACGAATCAGCTATAGTTAGGGGCCATTCTAATTTTCATCTATAACAAACCACAGTTATACTACACAAACATTAGAGATTGTATAGTTATAGATATCGTTTTACATATTTACTGAAAAAAATTATTTACCTTCGTTATAAAACACCACACTGCGTACCACCCTTTGTCAGCTTCATCGATACAGTGAAGCACAGTTTTGAACTACAATTTTGAACTACAAATGTTTGCATCCCAACCCGATTAAGTTTATACCGGGCAAGCCCCCAGAAACCAATATCCACTACCTGATGTAAGTCTTACACAGGAGCGTTTAAATACCCCACTGTCAGTATTGTTTTTGGATAATGAGAAGGCTTTTACTCTAGTGAACTGGCAATGTTTGACAGAAATATTGAAAAATATGAAGTCTAACTCCTTAGTGTACCACTGGCATAATTTAAATCCATAAACTATTGAAATATAAATAGTGGAAATTAAATATTGATAACAAAAATATTGACTGTATACTTAACTATAAAATCCACAAATATCGAAACCACAAATATCGCTATTAGAAATATTGATTTTTATATATATTGAAAACAAAAATATCAGAAACAAAAATACTGTTACCTTTAAATAAAGATATACTATGTCAAAAATATTGATTCACACAATATTGACTAAAATATTATTGCCAAAATAATTAAATAATAATTAATAAAGAGATAAAAAACACTTTTTACATAAAACAAAACCCAAAACATGTTATACACATATTTAAATTAAATGAAAATACTTTAAATCATCAAAATATTTACCATTCACCTCAAATAAATTATAAATCTTAAATATATACAATGAAAGCCCCCAAACAATTTGCATTATCTACAAACATTGAAATACCAACCTAAATATTACTAAATATATTATATAAATACATTTATAATCAAAAATATCAAACTATATATTATACATAAAAAGTAAAACCTAAATATGCGTTTACCCGAGAAGGACTAAAATGATTAAAAAAAATCAAACTATACTAAATCAACGAACAATGTAAAACTACAAACAACTTTAACCAATAACATTTAAAAAACAATTAAATTAACATTATAAACAGAACACTTAAACAATGAAGGACCTGATTTAGATTTCGGCGGACGGGTTACTCCTTTACAATGATGATGGATATCCCATCCGCGGAAATATAAATCCCATAGGATATTATAGGATTTATATTTCCGCAGACGGGATATCACTGTTGCAACAGAGTAACATGTCAGCCGAAATCTCATTCAGGCCCTTTATACTTCAGAATCGACAAACACAGCAAGACAAGGGAATTCTGATGGATTCTCTCAACAAAGCATGAAAGAAAAAAAATATGTATCTGAACAACTCCATAACGAAATAAGTAATACTTATATTTAAACTAAACCTAACTGTTATGAAACTTAAAAATACAAAATAGCAAATAAATATTAACACACACGCCAACTCTTATCTTTTTACACAGACTTCCTAAAAGATAAAATCTACGACTTGAAAATCGATAATCTCCCAGAAAATACTAACAATCACAAACAATCAAAAAGATATAAGAAAACAAGTATACATAAATAAATAGCAAATTATAAATTCACTCAAATAGCAAAGAAATAAACCTAACGACCTCAACCTCTGCAAACTATGAACAAAGTACCATTTAAAATGTAACTTACATTTTTGTTTTCATTCAACAGAAAAGAAGACACCTGCTCACATAAAAACACCCCAATGGAAACGCTGGAAAAACTTCCGAAACATCTCAACAGAACAAACATGTTAGAATACAAAATAGAAGTAATTATATTTTAGCACATGAATAACCAACATGAAAAAGTTCAAACACATTATATATTTATACTATTACACTACTTACAGATACAATGACAGAGGCCGCCAAATGTATCACTTCACAGAAAGGAAAGCAGTTATTAAATTACATGGGGCCAGATGTACGAACAATATTAGCATGCGCAAACGGGTTAGCGACCCGTTTGCGCATGCTAAAATTGTCATGGCCATATACCAACACAATTTTGCGAGTCACAAATGAATTGCGACTCGCAAAAAAGTGTTTAGAGACTCGCTATTTGGAAGGGGCGTTCCATTCCAAATAGCGAGTCTCAAACCCATGTACTAATGTTTTGTGACCGCAATTGCGGTCGCAAAACACTTGCAATTACCACCTACTTCAAGTAGGTGGTAATGCATTCGCAAATGGGAAGGGGTCCCTAGGGGAACCCTTCCCCTTTGCAAATGCATGCAGAATTATTTTTTAAGGGCAGGCAGTGGTCCCAGGGACCACCGCCTGCCCTTAAAAAATGAAACGAAAACGTTTCATTTTTTTTTAAAATACATCCCGTTTTCCTTTAGGGAAAACAGGCTGCATTTGAAAAAAATACTGCTTTATTTAAAAGCAGTCCCAGACATGGTGGTCTGCTGAGCCCAGCAGGCCACCATCCCTGGGAGGGCCTGTCATTCTCAATGGGGTCACAAATTGCGAGAGGCTCATTAATATTAATGAGCCTCGCAATTTGCGACCCCATTGGGAATTGCAAACAGTGTTAAACACAATGTTGTACATTTGATTTTGCACCTCACAATTTGCGTCTCGCAATTTGTTGCAAATTGCGGGGCGCAAAATCAAATGGTCGTACATCTGGCCCCTGGGCTACACCAACAGCCAAAAAAGTGCATCATCAGAAATTAGAAACTAGAAGTGTACTAAATATTGGAAATGCACTAAATATTATTCTAATGCATGCTTTGGGTGGGTAACTACAAAGAATGATGTTGTAATTTATGCCAGAGAGCACAACCACCCCCCAAATGTGATAGAAGTAGAAGAGAAAAATTGCAAGATATAAAAGAGACAAGCACTAGCTCCCAGAAACCCACAAGCAAAATCCTGAAAGACATACTACCTAGACTACCCAAATACATAACAAGGCAACTACTACCTATTCCCACTTTAAAACATTTAATTGCATGAACTAAAAAAGCCACCTGCCCATAGAAGATCCCAAGGGCATAGACATGCCTGAACGTTTTACGATTACACATAATGAGGAACCTTTGCCTTTACACAACAACCTAAATAATAAGAAACAAATTCTAATATTCTCTACAGCAAACAACTTAATGAAGTTTACGCAATGTCAAACCTGGTTGATGGATTGGACCTTCAAAATGTGTCTCAAACCATTCACTCAGATATACACCATACATGGTCAATATTGAAACACAAATATCCCTTTTATATATGCTGTACTACCAAATAAACAAAGCAGCACTTACTACGAGATCTTGAAACATATAAAACATGAAACAAATAACTACTACACAAAAAAATAATCATAGACTTTGAGCAAGCTATGATTCAAACCATTCTAAAAATATACCCCGCTCCACAGATATACAAGGCTGTTACTATAATTTCAATCAAAATATATGGATACACCTCCAAACATCAGCACCAAATGTAAAATAATCAACAAACATCCAATTTGCCTTTGAAATAAAAAAAAATATAGCATTAGCCTATGTCCCTGTCACAGAGGCTGCCAATGCCAATCACTTACTAATAGAAAGCCCTGATTCCCCTAATGGACTATTTCGAAGACACTTGGGTTGGCAGACTGCATCACTCCGGACACAGACACCAAACCCAACCAAACCCAAATTACAAATAACATGAGGGAATGTCCATGGCAGCGCCTTGGCACAGAAACCCAAAACAAGCAACACAATAAATGGTTGGCACAACACCTTCCAATCCACACTGGGCAGAAATTAACCTGCACTATAAAAATTTATAGAGGCATTACAAAAAGAACAAAGCTACTAACAACTATGGGGCCGATTCCGATCTCGGCCGGTAGGGCTCTGAATCAGATTCGGCATAACCGGATCCGATTCGGAGCCCTATTTCCCGACCGATTCGTACGCGCGTCCGGACGAGCGAGTACGATGCGAAATCGCCGACCGACTCGTTCGGGTGTCCCAACCGCTCCGACCGACTCGTTCCCGGGTCTAACCGCACCGACCGACTCGCTCGGACACGACTCGCACCGCGCAATGGATACGTTCCCCGGCCGGGTAAGTACGATGCGCGCCGCGAGCAGTCCGACCGACACGCACCGTCCGGCTCGAAAGAGCAGTCGGAGCCGTACTTTGGGGGTCCGTGTCAGACCCCCCTGCACGCGTAGCCGCGTGAGTCACACACAGGGGGACCCATGGGTCCCCCTACCTGTGCGTGTACGGCACGAGTCGCTCGCCGCGTACCCGCTGTAGGGGGCGCCCTTGTTTGCCTCGCACCCATTGAGGCAATGGGAGCCCGCGTATGCGTTGTACGACCGGCTCCCATTGACTTCAATGGGAGTGCGACCGACTCGAGTACGATAGCATACGGACGCATCGTACTCGTTCGGTCGGGCTGCACGGGTCCGATTCGGTCGGAAATCTCTCCGGGTCCGGCTCGGTCGGAGAGATTTCCGGCCCGAATCGGAATCGGCCCCTATGAATGGAGTAATCTGTTTGCCAAATTGGCCCTAAACTTAGCAAACAAACCAAAAGAATGTACAACATGCTACAATTTGAAGTTAAACTCTTCATACATAAAAAAAGAGTAGATTACTTAGAAATGATAGCCAAAAGCATATTATCAAATAAATGCTAACCTACCAAAGTCCTCAAAACGTATGGCAAGCTTCTAGACCAGCAGACCAAATCTATTTTTTTAATAATAAATATAATATTTTATTAAGAACAGTCAAGAAATTATTTAAAATCACAATGTAAAGAAAGACTGATATAATAAAAATACATATAAATGATTTAAAAAATGTAACTATCACAAACCAAATAGATCAAATAAAACTTAATCCAGCTCATATAATAATTACAGCACCTTAGCCAAACAGTTCCACATAACAATCACATAAATTTGACATAAACAATATAATATCACATTTCCCACCCAAAATAAATGAAATAAATAAAACTTACTGTTCTGTAGCTGAAGATCTTTATTTGTCTCCATCTAATAAAATTTAGTAATCCACTAAAATGAGATAAATGAATCCAAGAATACCCCCAAAAATGCAAAAAAATAACGATTCCAACGAAGCAATCCAAAGTATCTAGCTTCAATAAAAAACCAGAAAAAGGAAAGCACTCCGACCGAGCCGGAATCGGAGTGTTTTCCGACCGATCCGGACTCCTGCAGTCCGACCGAACGAGTACGATGCGGCCGTATGCTGTCGGATTCGGTTCGGTCGGACTCCCATAGAAGTCAATGGGAGCCGGTCGTACGACGAGTACATAGGCTCCGATTGACTGAATGGGTACGCCGCAAACAAGTGCGCCCCTTACAGTGGGTACGCGTCGGTGCCATCCGCACCGTAAATGCCTGTGTTGAGGAGACCCATAGGTCTCCCCTGTGTCCGAGTCGTAAGGCGGCGGGTGAAGGGGGTCCGACGCGGACCCCCGAAGTCCGACTCCGGGAGCTTTTGCGAGCCGGACGCTCCGACTCGATCTGGCTGTCCGAATCGAGCATCGTACTAGCTCGGTCGTGAAACGTCTCCATTGCGCGCCACGGTTTGCTTGAGACCGAGTCGTTCGGAGCGGTTCGGAGCCGGAAACGATTTGGACGGAGAATTCGCGCTTGTTCGCATCGTACTTCGCCGTCCGGACCCGTGTACGAATCGGACGGAAAATCAGCCTCCGAATCAGATCCGCTAATGCCGAACCCGATTCGGTGCCCTTCCGACCGAGATCGAAATCGGCCCCAAAGTGTTTTAAAAAAAGAACCGCTCCAGGAAACCTGAAAAAAAGGAAATCACAGTAAACATCATTGGTGTATTATAACCAAAACTGATTTCCTCTTAAAAAATAAATAAACTGTTAAACTCCAAATGCCCATAGAAGACGTCTGAACTTGAATACAAAAAACTGTAAAGTAAATGTAAAAAACCCATCCGCAAAACACATTACATTCCCAAAAACACATATACATAATAGTTAGCCATTAAAATATAACTAAATTACACACTTTAACATAGCATAGTAATACATTAATAAAACAGTGTAGAAAAATGCAAATTGACAAACTAGTGTAAAGCACTATCATCAATACATCTACATATACCAAAAACAACATTATAACCAACTTTTAAATTGACCTCCTAAGTTCCCCTCCAACCCTCAAGATCCTTAAAAAAGGGCTTACCTGTTCTGAAGAACAGCAGCACCTTATTGAGAACTGATACTGGGAAAATAGATTAAAAATAATGCAAATAGATTACAAAATAGAAGGTAGCGGAAAAACAAATGGCTGCTAAATGAAACTAAATGAAAGATGATCTCCTCATAGAAATGAATGGGTATTATTGTAAAAGTGTTGAATCATTTTTTTTTTAAAGTGCAAAAATAATATACAGGTAAAATATATTGAACATCGTTGCAAAAAATTATGAACAAATTGTAAAGTATAAATTAAATGATAGTATACAAAATATACTTTTTTATATTTACTAGTGAAACATGTTAAAATAATGTTAACATATATAAATTTTAAAAAGTTTAGAAACGTTAAAAAAATTATTAAACATATAAACAATGTTATAAAAAAATTGTTAAAAAATTGAAAAGTATAAATTAAATAAAAATATATACAATTATTAAAAATCTATTACTAAAAAGCATATGTTAAAACAATGTTGAAAATATAGATATGAAAAAGCTTAGAAATGTTGAACAAATGTAGAACATTATTAAACATATAAAACATATCAAACAATGTCATAAAATATTGTGAAAAAATTGTGAGGTATAAATTAAATAATAGTATAAAATATGTACAATTATTTACTATATATTCATAAAACATATGTTAAAATAATGTTCAAAATACATATATATAAAAAAGTTACAAAATGTTAAACAAATTGTTAACAATGAATAATATGACTTTAAAATGTACAACATACAAATGTATATAAATATGATTTACCTCATTTTTTTATTAGAAAATAATGACAAAGTTTTATTTACTTAACTTTATATATTTTTTTAATTTTACTTGAAGTATATATGATTCAAAATGTAAAACTATAGAATAATTAAATAAACAAATAAAAATAGAAAAGTTGTTGGACACTAATGTGGTGACATTTACTTTTCCCACTCCAATCAAAATCAATTTGGGAAAGGTGTTTGACACCAAGGGCCTTATTACCATGTCATGTGGACTTGTGTCCGCCAAACACCGTTTCGGTTTTGGAACTGACCAACAGTAGGTCAGCGGTTCCAACCACCTAATTACAATGCGATCGCACATGGTGCAGTCCGAAACTCCCATTTCTCTATGGTAGCTTGTGGTGCGGGCGGTATACGCCTGCATCACAAGCTCCCATAGAGAAATGGGAGTTTGTGTAAATCCCTGCACGATGCTTGCCACACGGTGCAGGAATTTACAGGGGGGCACCATAGGTGTCCCCAAATTCCAACCGGAGGCTGCGGAGGCATAGGGGCCCTGCAAGGGGCCCCCAAAGTCACTTTCCGATAGGCTTTTCATGTCAGAAAGCCCAACATGAAAAGCCTATGGGAAACCAATGGCGGAAATGCCGTCCTTAAGGGATTACATGCCGGTTCTGATTGGCCGACAGGCTCCTTGAGCCATAACCCATTTATTAATGACAGGCTACTTGTGTGCAGATACCAGCCTGAGAAGAACAGTAGTCCCACTCGCCCAACTAACATAGGTGTGCACATGCGTGTGTGTGTGCGTTCACATGTAACTGACCCGGATCCTCTTACCAAACCTCTGCAGTGGCAAAAATTACTTAAAAGGTGGGCACTAGGGACTAGCACTCAAAAACTATTTCGACAGAGCTTACAGTTATTGCAACTCAGATAGCAGGACTGATTCACAGCAGCGATCCAAAAACTGTGTGATACAAAATGAAATAAAAATAGGGGGAGGTAAATGAGTCACAACCCATCATCTCAATTGGGACATGCTTAGCATGTAGCACTGACGTAGTATGGCATCATCAATTGTCTGTTTATGGTGTGGTGAACCTTTGGATGAGAAGAAGGAAGAATTATACTATGCTGACTCGCCAGACCAGTGTACTATCTCAATAGTTTATATCTTTGTGAAGATACAGTACCAAGGGAGGGTGTTTCGTTTGACATGGTTGGTCACAGTATACTTGTGGCCTAGGAAGTTTTTTCAAAAGATATAATGAGATTGACATTTCTATTATATACCATAGGCAGATGACTCTGTGTTATTAGATAATTGTATAATTGATCTACAATGGCTCTTGTAAATTATAATGAGGGAAACCCTCTCACAATGAATATAGAGCAAAAAAATAATAACAGCCGTTAGTAGAAGGAGAAATACATTTGATTGGTTTGCTCATAGACTGAGAATTAAAGTTATTAAGGAATATGCCTTTTTGGGGATTCCAAACAAAGTCATCCTGGGAGTCCCAACTTAAAACTCTAATGGTTAAGTGTAGCTGCAGTGTATTTGGTGTTCAAAGGTTCTCCGTTGCACATAGGGTGATTTCATTTACATTTGTGTTGAAAGGTTTTAGGGTAGAAAAAATCTCTTCTCTGGGTACTGCACAGTGATGTTTATTGGGAAGTATAAAGCATAACTGAACTCAGTTGAAAGTGGTTAAGTGAGTAAATTGTTAAATTAAAATACTGTACGCATTAAGCAATTGCGAGAGTAGAAAGTGGAAGGACAACCTTGGGTATGAAAGCAGATGAAGCCGCTGTGAAACATGTTTATGATGTACATCAATCCACTCAAAAATGAAATTGCTCTGTATTTTCAAGTTAATCGCTGGATGAGAAAAATAGTCTCAATGATTAGCTGGATATCTACATTTATCTACCTTTATCAAAAGAGGAAGTAAGGAAAAGTTAACAGGAGGGGTGCCTCATTTCCTCTAGGGTAAAGAGAAACACTTCAAAGGGAAGGTGGCCTCCCACATGATCCTTCTGATCCTCCAGGTAGGGGGACCCAAAAAATGTGAGAAAACCCTGTTTATTTAACAGACTCTCACCCACTTATTTCGATGTGGAATGCTTCATCATCGAGTACTCGCCCAGTGTACTGAAAAATACCGGATGGGCTCAACGCCGCTTTTGGGGGAACTTTGATGTTCTAAAGGATCATGATATTGGGACCAATGCAACAGAAGTTTAAAGTGTCTCCAGTTGTCACCTTCCAACTTTAGAACTGTTTTGTTCTATGGGCATGCGAGGACAGGTAAAACACACAGTAGGTTGTCCCGAAGTGACATTGTCTTTGTTAGACCTGGCATCCTTCGGCGTAGTTTACACTGACTTTTTGCTTTCTGAACTCCTGTTTTTGACTGTGTGTGTTGCTGCGTTTAGGACTTTACCACTGCTGACCAATGCTAAAGTGCATGTGTTCTGTGTCTAAAATGTAATGGCATTTGGCTTCACCATGATTGGCATATCTGATTTACTTATAAGTCCCTAGTACAGTGCACTACGTGTGCCCAGGGAATGTAAATCAAATGCTGCTAGGGGGCCTGCAGCACTGATTGTGCCACCCACATGAATAGCCCTTCCAACATGTCTCAGGCCTGCCACTGTAGAGACTATGTGGGCAGATTTAAACTGCCATTCTGACCTGGCAAAATAACCTACTTGTCAGGCTCAAACCTTCATTTTTATTATATATAAGTCACCCCTAAAGTAGGCCCTAAGCAGTCCCAAGGGCAGGGTGAAGTGTATTTAAAAAGAACGACATGTACTTTTAAGTTTTACATGTCCTGGTAGTGAAAAATGATTACATTTGTTTTACACTACTGCAAGGCCTATCTCTCTCATAGGTTAGCATTGGAGGTGCCTTGTAACATTTAACAAGTGTAACTTCCAAGTAGGGAAAAATAGGAAAAGTAAGTTTGGTGTCTATGGACTCACAATTTAAAAACACATCTTTTAGTGAAGATAGGTTTTAAATTTCAGGTCTGAAAATGCCACTTTTAGAGTTCTGCTCTGCCAGGTAGTACCAAATCCAGTCCTGGGCTCTTGCCAGTGAGTGCTTAGTGCTGCAACCCTAGAAACCAATGCATCGACACCGATGCATCAATCGGAACTGGCACATTTCTCTGCGATATCGCTGTATCATCGCTGTCTGAACTGAAGTCGTGGACACCGCTTCGCTGACTGCACAATGCAACTACCACGACTTATAACACAGCCCGACATTGCCGATGCATTGCTTCCACATCACTGCTGCTGCATGCGTCTCGGACACCACATCGTCGACATCTGTGACGCATCGTCCACAGACTCCAACGTATCGCTAGTCCTGCGCGACTTCGCGCCAACACATTGTTTGTGTACTGCATGCATACACCCTAGGGGTTCGTCATTGATGCATCAGCCCGACGCACATCACTTCTTGACATCGACGCATCTACGACATTGCCTGACTTCGGAAACAACACATTGCTTTCGATAGTGACACATTCCTTCCTTTGTTCAATGCATCGTCCCCGAGCTTCGACACAACCAAGTACTCTAAGTGGGTCTGTGTGACTCCTGAATCTGGCCTGCACGCCATCTCGGTTGACTGAACTTTTGGATTTGCCCCCTGTCAAGCGCAACCAGATAGCCCCAGTTAGAGCTAATGATTTCTAAGCACTGCATTTTTGTTCAATCTTCCAAAATTCATAACTTGAATTGTCTATGGTAGATTTTTATCATTTTGGTCTTGTTTTACTCAGATAAATATTGGCTATTTTCCTGAACTGGTGTGGAGTACTTTTGTGGTGTTTTCATTGTGTTACTGTGTGTGTGTGTGTTTGTGTGTGTGCACACACATACTTTACACATTGCCTCTTTAGTTTAGCCTGACTGCTCGGTGCTAAGCTACCGGAGAGTGAGCACAGGTAAACTTTTAGTGTGTACTACACTTACCCTGACTAGGACTGTGGTTCCTGGTTGGACAGGCTGCGTACCTCAGCCAACCAGAAACCCAGTTTCTAACAGTCTTTTGCATCCATAGGTCAACAACATGTTTCAGCTTGTTATAGAAAACTACCTTTCTGAGTCATCCAGCTTTCACCAGGACCTGACAGGTCCCTATGATTACTCTTATATGGCTCAAAATACGATAACAAATACAATCATACCATGCATTCAATCATATTATGAAAATACCAGATTATGGTTGCTCGGAGTTTGTCGAGTTAGTTCGTAGCTCCCTGGAATGTAGATGAGCTTTTCTATCTGAAAGAGCTGAAAAGGCAGTATTTGCATTGTTTTTATTGGTTACCATAAGTAAAGAGCCTTGTCATTTGTAATGTAGTGAGAGAAGAATCCCCTACGTCCAAGCTATGACAGTCTATAAAGACAGGGTTGGACTAGGACAGAAAATAGGCTGGGCACCAAAATAAAAGTGACCCTATTAGTGAATTAGATAGCTATAAAAGTTGCCCATTTTTGCAAATTTGGGCGGTTTTGAACTTGTAAAGACACGTGTTTTGGAAGGTATGGAAGTCTGCATGGATTTGAGCTTGCTGCCGGCAATGTTTGTTTAACAGAAAAAACCAGCCCAACAGATCATAAAACAGGACTACAAATGGCCAAAAAACTGGCTCACACATTGACCTGTCAGACCAGCCCATCGGGCACTGTCGGATTGCCCTAAAGGGAAGTCTGACTCTGATAAAGGAGACTGCTAGGTGTAAGCTAAACACTACTTGTTAATTGAATACATTAACTGAAAGCAGACTTTTAGAATACTGGAAACATACACAGCATATTATTACACAGCAACTAACATAAATGCAATAAAAGCAAGCACCATTTGTAATACATTTGCAGTCAGAAAATGGTGGGCAAGGCAAGTGGGCAGATGAATAGTATGGTGGGCAAACAATGTATAAACACATGACTTTAAAGTCATGAATAGTTAAAAAAGAGAGCAGATTTGTATAACTCACTTTCTCGCCATTGAAGAAGGGGAAAAAGAAATGTCAAAAACGTCGTCACCTTTCTCAAAATTGAACTGAGAGTTTCCTGTAGAAAGAATATGGCCAAGTTGAAAAAGTCTTATAACAAACTTTGGGACACAGAGGGGCCGAATCCGATTTGGGCCGGAAAAAATAGCGACCGACTCGGTACGGGATAATAGTCCGACCGACACGTACCGGCGTTGCCCGACCTGGGAAGTACGATGAAATGCATGTGAATCACGACCGACTCGTACGGAACTCAAGGCGAACGACCGACCCGGATGGAAACAAGCTATCCGGCCGGAAAAATACGCGAATCGAACCGACCGACACGCACCAGGAAGAAACCCGAACGAAACGTACCCGCGAACTCCGACCCGCGCAGTACGATACAATGGGTGCAAAAGCAGACCGATTCGCACGGAGCCCAAGCCGTACAACCGACACGCATACAAAACACAGCCGAACAAACACAACACACCGCGACCGACGCGTACACCGCATATGAAACCGAGCTGAAACACAGCGGGAACGACTCGGAGAGGCGCGCACGAGATAACTGCAACGTCCTACTCGGTCAGAAGAACGACTCCAACATGCACAATAATCACAAATGAAAAATACAAAAAAAGAGGGCCAAACAAGCAATGACAAAGCCAATAAATACAGGGGGTGAAAAAATGGAACAAGGACACCCCAACTCCACCTACATAAAGGCCACAAATCCCTACCATGATCCTTTGCAAATTCCACTGACCTGCCAGCAGAGAACACAATCACACAGCAAACACAGACACACACACAGCTCATCCAACACAAAAGCCACACACCATTAGCACCTCAACAAATAGCACCCTCACACACACAAAGCAAAACCTACACTCACACACCCTCACTTGCACACACACACACATCAATCACCACCACCACCCATCACCATGCCCCTAAAGAAGAATCCAAAGTTCCTAGATAGTGAATTGGAAGTCATGGTAGACGAGATCCTGAGGGTAGAGCCACAGTTGTTTGGCACATTGGTCCAACAGACCCCCATGTCGCAGAAAACCAAGATGTGGGCGAGGATCGTCGACAGGGTGAACGCACAATCACCATGTTTGCGCACAAAGGAAGACATCCAGAACAGGTGGTATGATGTGCGCAGGAGGGTCAGGGACCTACTGAAGAAGGATTACCTCCTGAGCCAGCACACCAGCAGTGGCCCTCCTGCCAAACCAGTATACCTCAGGCCCTGGGAGGAGAAGGTGCGGGCCATCCTACCACCAGTGAGCGAATACGGACTAACAAACATCCCAGAGCCTGGTGAGTACACAACTAATATACACAATATTGTGTGCCAATACACACACATCACTGTCAAGGGGACAGTCAAACCATGCACCCCTAGCAAATCAACAGTAAACAAAAGATAATCATCCCAAAAAGTGTATGTCAGTCAGATAAACACATCTCATAGTGATATGTAACTGTGTCATGACATGTACAAATCCAATACCAAATTGAACTACGCAGTGGCACAAATCTAACCAACAAACACTGTCAGATATTTAGCCACCACTAGAACACCACCTCACAGGGAAGCTCACAGAAAGGAAGGAATCCTGTGTATGCTGGTGAAGTCAGTGTAGCCAAGAGCATGATGGGAGTTGTAGTCACAGATACTGCTCACCCTCACAATTGGCCCATCAACACCACTCTGAACCATGCTCACATCACAGGGAGTGGATAAGGACTGACTAGATGGCTGACACTGGGTACTGCTGTGGGGAGCACAAGGCCCTGCTGGGAACTGTGCACCAACAAACAGCACAACACCACTGCCTGACATCCTGAAAGCCAACTTGCATGCCCTGCAATGCAAGCACGTTGCATGGTGGGATATCTGGCTGGGTGGGAAGGAGGACTCACAGCACTGACCATAGTTACAAGCAGCTCACCTCACACACCCCCTCAACACAAACTCCACATAACCTACCTGGGAGAATGCAATGCCTCACATACCAAATGAAGATCCCACAAAGAACCACCACCCTGGGTAATGCCGTGTGAAGCACAGGGACACTCCTGGGACTTGTAGCCAAACAAACGCAAGGACAACACTGTCAGCCTTCCTGTCAGCACAGGCACACTACCCCACAGGGAAGCAGAGTCCAAAGGAAGGAAGTACGGGCATGCTGGGAAGGGTGGTGTAGGCAATAGCATGATGGGAGTTGTAGTCACAGATACTGCTCACCCTCACAATTGGCCCATCAACACCACTCTGAACCATGCTCACATCACAGGGAGTGGATAAGGACTGACAAGATGGCTGACACTGGGTACTGCTGTGGGGAGCACAAGGCCCTGCTGGGAACTGTGCACCAACAAACAGCACAACACCACTGCCTGACATCCTGAAAGCCAACTTGCATGCCCTGCAATGCAAGCACGTTGCATGGTGGGATATCTGGCTGGGTGGGAAGGAGGACTCACAGCACTGACCATAGTTACAAGACAGCTCACCTCACACACCCCCTCAACACAAACTCCACATAACCCACCTGGGAGAATGCAATGCCTCACATACCAAATGAAGATCCCACAAAGAACAACCACCCTGGGTAATGCCGTGTGAAGCGCAGGGACACTCTTGGGACTTGTAGCCAAACAAACGCAAGGACAACACTGTCAGCCTTCCTGTCAGCACAGGCACACTACCCCACAGGGAAGCAGAGTCCAAAGGAAGGAAGTAAGGGCATGCTGGGAAGGGGGGTGTAGGCAATAGCATGATGGGAGTTGTAGTCACAGATACTGCTCACCCTCACAATTGGCCCATCAACACCACTCTGAACCATGCTCACATCACAGGGAGTGGATAAGATCTGACAAGATGGCTGACACTGGGTACTGCTGTGGGGAGCACAAGGCCCTGCTGGGAACTGTGCACCAACAAACAGCACAACACCACTGCCTGACATCCTGAAACCCAACTTGCACTCCCTGCAATGCAAGCACATTGCATGGTGGGATATCTGGCTGGGTGGGAAGGAGGACTCACAGCACTGACCATAGTTACAAGCAGCTCACCTCACACACCCCCTCAACACAAACTCCACATAACCCACCTGGGAGAATGCAATGCCTCACATATCAAGTGAAGATCCCACAAAGAACCACCACCCTGGGTAATGCTGTGTGAAGCACAGGGACACTCTTGGGACTTTTAGCCAAACAAACGCAAGGACAACACTGTCAGCCTTCCTGTCAGCACAGGCACACCACCCCACAGGGAAGCAGAGTCCAAAGGAAGGAAGTACGGGCATGCTGGGAAGGGGGTGTAGGCAATAGCATGATGGGAGTTGTAGTCACAGATACTGCTCACCCTCACAATTGGCCCATCAACACCACTCTGAACCATGCTCACATCACAGGGAGTGGATAAGGACTGACAAGATGGCTGACACTGGGTACTGCTGTGGGGTGCACAAGGCCCTGCTGGGAACTGTGCAACAACCAACAGCAAGACACCACTGAATGACATCCTGAGAGTCAACCTGAACCCACTGCAAGGGTGGCATGCTTCATGGTGGGATAACTGGGCTAGGTGGAGAAGGATGGCCGGATGTCCACCAAATACAACAAATGCTGGCCATGCACACACCTCAACATTAACATTGAAATGCCCCAGGTATGCATGACAATGTGCTATACCAATATCAACCTCTTACTGTGACAACTTAGGACAATGCAATGTACATGCCCGCATCCAGAGGTACAGTCACACAACTGTCAGGTGTGTGAACCATTGATGCCTGTAGAAACATTACATAACATACAATGTGTGTCTCTTCCAAATACAGGTGATGATGATGGGGACACAGCAGCAGGTGAGGAGGAGTCCCTGTCCCAGGCTCCGGGGGACACAGAGCTCACTGGTGTGGAACAGCCTCTGCCCTCCTCGGATGGCGAAGACCTACCTGGCACCTCCGGTGTGAGTCATCATGCAGCACTGGCTGGACCAACACCTGCACCCCCTGCACCCACCCCTCCAACAACTGCCAACACACAGACCACCCCCGCCGACACGGACAGACCAAGGACCACCGATGGCAACAGCACAGGGCCCCAGGCCCAGCGTGGAGCAATGGACGACAACACCACTAACAACCCCCAAGGGGGCCTTGGGTCACCTGTGCGTGCCACCGCAGGTCCTGCACGTGTCGCCAGGGGTGGTGGGAGGGGTGGTAGACATAGGTCGCTGCTTGCAGAGGGGTCTGACTGCATGATGACCCACAACTGGCACGCATCGCTGATGCGTACCAGGATAGCACCGGAGAGGTCAGACAGGTCGTGGGGATCCTCAAGGACATACAACAGCAGCAGGCTGCCCATCATGCCCGCTTGGACTCCCACATGTCCCGTGTGGAGAAATACATGTGTCGCATGGAGTCCAAGTGGGACACATTGCAAGAACTCACAGCAGTGCATAGGGACATATTGACATGCCGCCGCCAGATTAGCACCAACATGGCCACACCTCCCTGTGTGCCCACAACATCTGGTGCTGCAACAACTGACATCGCCACAGGGAGGGAGGAGGACTCTGGCTGAGACTCCCCTGCACCACCGCAGCCTGCACGTGAGGGTCCCCCCCAAAGAAGAGGGGTCATCCGAGGAAGGAAAACTGAGAGGTTGATGGCCACGTACATCCCCCAGGAAGCCAACACCTGTTCCGGAAATTCTCCTTTGTGTGCAAACGTTTCACCCTGTCGAATGCAACACTACTCTCCCACATGACATGGGGAGTTCAAGTTGGACTAATGTATCATATGACTGTGGACTTCACTCAGGACATTTCTGCTACCAAGACTTCCAACTCATCTGGGAACTTTGGATCACAATCCCAATGTACAGCACCCACCATCCTGTGCACTATACACACACACATTTCTGTAAATAAAATCACTAGTACACCATACTTGCCTCTGTTGTTATTCAAATGTGGATACTGTTATGGTGATGATGATCTGCTAAATTACACTGTGTATGCTAACTGCTACATCAAGTACAACACCGTCGTGTGAGTCATGGTGACGTGACACATATGAGGGAGACACACCACTAGGACTACACAACACAGAGACACCAGGGCCATCGGACTCATCGCCCACAGTGATGTTGCCAGGAAATACAGTGGAATGCACAGACACCACACCTATTCAGAGTCTGTGTCAACTAGCCCACAGGTGCAGTAAGCAAATGTCAGTCAGATGTGTGACCACAGACAACGCACATCCCAAAGTGAAGCACAGGTTCATTATACATTTGCAACATGTTGTTTCCACTACAAATGCAAGGTTTACCCACGTGGCAGTGGCCACACAGTCAACAAGTGCAGAAGATATGAAGTCCAGGGGTGTGTGGCACATCACTTGTAGGCAAACTACTGCTGCCACCCTGAAAGCTGAATCATGGTGTCGGGGGATCCATGTTGACCAAAGTACTCAGTAAGCACCCTGTGAAGGACAGACATGACACACAATTAAAACCACTGAAGAACAGGACAGAACTGCAATACTCATGCCCAATATATGTCACAAGACAACTACACAAAGCCAAGTTAGCATGTCAAAACTGTTGGGGAGTACAGACTACCTGTAAGGACACATTGCTGCACGCATCCAGTCAAGTAGCACATGGCCACACTCAAACAGCACCAGAGCACCACCCACACATATCATGCAAACTCACATCATTCACATTATATCTCCCTGGATACTCACATTCAGCTGAAGAAGTTGGTGATGAGCTGTGTGCGGACATCACCATCATCATCATCATCATCACTGGCATCGTGGTCCAGGCCAGGATCCTCCACAGGTGGCGGACGTTGGTCATCATCATCCAGGATGAGAGGCAACTCCTTCCGCACTGCCAGGTTGTGTAGCATGCAGCAGACGATGACAATCTTGCACACCTTTGCTGGGGCATTTGGGAGGGCCCTCCTGTCTTGTCCAGGCAGCGGAAGCGGCTCTTCAGGAGACCAAATGTCCGCTCAATCACTCTCCTGGTCCGACCATGTGCCTCATTGTAGCGCATCTGGGCTGGTGTCACAGGGTTCCTGAGGGGTGTCAGCAACCACGGCATGTTGGGGTATCCGGAGTCACCTACGGACAGACAAGTGCACATTAGCTGAGTTGGAAAAGTGGGTGGAATACTACAGATCAGAACACACACAATGGTACAAAGTCAGTACACACCGACAAGCCAGGCACGCTGGTTCTGCATCTGTGCCATCATCCTCGGGATGCGACTACTCCTCATCACGTATGCATTGTGTGCTGAACCAGGGAAACGGGCACACACATGTGTGATGCTCATATCTGCAAGACATACCACCAAAGCATTGATCGAATGGTAATGTTTACGGTTCCGGTATGCCTGCTCATGTGCCTGTGGTGGTATTAAAGCCACATGTGTCCCATCAATGGCGCCAATGACATGTGGCATCCTCCCCAGGGCATAGATGTCACTCTTGACATCAGTGAGTTGTTGACGTGTAGGGAAATAGATGTACTGGTTCAGGCATCTCAACATTGCCTCCAAAACATCACGTAGCACACAGCTGAACATAGTGTGTGACATCCCACTGGCAGTCGCCACAGTGTGTTGAAAGGTACCAGTGGCAAAGAAGTGTAGGGCTGCCATTACCGTCACCTTGGGTGTCAGCGCCGTAGGGTACGTCCGGCCAGGTTGCAAATGTGGTGCCAAGCGCACTGCCAAATCATCAATCAGCTGTCTGGTGAAGCGGTACCGTCGGATGCTGTCACGTTCCACCATCGTTGCCAGGTCAGGGAATGGTCTATGGACAGCTGGAGCCCTGCAGTGCATAGGTTGAAGAAAGAAAGATTGTCAGTCACCCCACATATGTGCCATTCACCATACTCAATTTCACATGATATATCATTACGAGACACAAGTACTTGATGTGTGTGCCGTTCTGTTCGGACATAACTCACACCTACATGCCCATCATCTAACTTCTCAGTACAACATGTGTGCACAACAGGTACCAGGTTGTGCTATGGGAAACCATTAGGCTGTGTCACAGTACCCATTTCCTGCTGTCACGTTCCACACACACACCACAGTGACATGTCTGGACAGATGCGCCACAGGCATCACAGCTCATTGACAGGTAGATTCCCAGTGACCCTGTCTTGCCACATGGACACTGGCATGACATGGCGTATCATGTACATGTCAGAAAAACAAACATGACTCCCACAGGTAGTGGCCCCTGTCACCTCCGCAGGACAGACATGGACGCGACGCACAACATCAAAGTCCATGCACAAACAACATTGATGTGGAGACTGTCTCCCATCGTGCACATGGAATCAGAGACATCGGAAACACAACATGCACACAGACTGTGGAGGGACATCACTATTGTGGCAATGGGTCATCCTGTGACGTACATGCCTTCCCCATGGGACCCTGGGGGTATGTGACATGTCACACACATACACAACCTGGAAATGTGACCATGCCACATGCTCCGAAATGAACTGTTGCACATCACAGTGGTCATGTGCACAACACACAAAGGACCCTGTCCCCATTAACACATGCACAGCCTGGGTGTGGCTGCCCACAAGTGCCACCACAGAAATCACATGTTAACCCCCATACACAGAAAAGGTAATGCAGCCTTACATGCCTTAGGAAACAGTGTGGACTGGGTGTGGTGTTGTAGGTGTGCCCCTGTGTCTCTGGCAGGTATATGTGGCTGGCATATGTTCACCAGTGACAAGCATGGTGACATATGCGACTGACCTGTACAGGTACGCGTTGTAAAGCAATGGACCGATCGGTGTGCCCGGCCGGCCCATTGCATCTGTTGTATCCCGAAATACGCGTTGTACAGCAATGGACCGATCGGTGTGCCCGGCCGGCCCATTGCATCTGTTGTGAGCGGGTACGCGTTGTACAGCAATGGACTGATCGGTGTGCCCGGCCGGCCCATTGCATCTGTTGTGAGCACGCATTGGCTGGGGCCTGGCATGGCAACGGACGCGTTTTCGAAGCTCCAACGAGTCTGATGCAGTGAATTCAGTTGGCCAGCCACAACAATGTTGCAAAATCATGGGTGTCATGAAGTTGAAGATTTGAAGGATGCTGTGGGCGTGTATTAGTGCTGCTATTCCATGGATTGGTCAGATTCAGAAGATGCAAACGACTTGGACCTATCACTTTGGACACATGGGACAGTATCTGCCTCTGCAGCACACATATAATGCTGGCTGTTCCCCTGAGAGCTCACTTGCCTGCACTACATGCTCCAGGATGACATCTGCCACCAACACTGCTGCTGTCTCTGCATCCTCTGGCTACTGCAATGGCACGTACTGTGGAGAGAGCCCCAGCCTTCAGCCTTGAGGAGAACCAGGCCCTGCTGGACAGCCTCCTTCCACAGTACAGCAAGCTGTATGGGACACCAGGGGAGCAGGTGAGTGTACTGTCCACTGCCTTTCTAATTTTGCATGTTGTCTGACTAGCAGGACTTACAGTGTGCACACCACTGGCTAGCATGCTCTCTGAGTAGTTCTGAGCCCCCAAAGTGTGTAGTTACATGCACTGAACAGGTACAGTGCAGTAACAGTGCATTCCAACAAGGTTTACTTTCCATGCAATGATACCATGTAGTAACTGCTGGCAAACTGTTCATAGCCATCGTTGCACTGCCTGTGTACATCATGTGCCCCAGTGATTGAGACATGTATATCTAACTGTGTGATGCACGGATATGTTGTATGTGTAGTAATGGCATTTTCACTTTGTCATCCTCACAGGTTGATGCCCACCAGAAGCAGAAAATCTGGCTGACCATCGCCGGGCAGTAAGATCTGTGGGGGACTACAAGCGCCGGATCCGCAACTGCCAGAAGAAGTGGCAGGACCTTCGAGGCTGGACCCGGAGGATCGCAAGGGTCCAGCTGAAGCTGTCGCCTCCTCGCAGGAGGGGCAGACACCGGACCCTGACCCCCCACATGCTCAGGATCCTGGCGGTGGTCTTCCATGACCTGGATGGGCAGCTGAAGGCCAGACAGCAGCAAGGAGGGGTGAGTCCATGACAGCACTGTGCACTTTGTCTGACATGCTATGTGCCCTCCTCTGGCCTGGTTAAACTTCCACAGTACATCAGTCTTGTGGTCCAGGACCCATGTCCCTCTATTGTGACATGCCCACTCCTCATCTGATCCGCATATGTGTGGCCCTTACAGTCAGGAAATTGTGTCACTTGGGGACTGTGTCATTGCATTTTGCTTTGCTCAAGGTGGGGGACAGCATTTGTTCTGGTGACTATGTTGTGGGATTCATGGGTGGGTCAATTGCTCACACAATGCCCAAGTCCTGACATGTAATCTGGGTGTAACTTTGATATGTGGTCCACTTGCTGATCTGATTCACCACATGTCCCTGGGGTATTTGGCACACCCCCATGCTGTGGGTGGGAACAATGTTTGGGCCTCAGGAGTATGTATATCAAGTGTGTCACACATGCTTAGACACCTGCCTACTGTCCAGGACTCATCCCTCTTACAGGTGGAGCTGGACAGTCATGCCTACTCCAGGGCATACAATACACTCTGTACTCCCACTCCTGTGGATCATCTGACATGTTGTGATCAGTGACATGTTCCCTCAGGTGTCTGTCTCTGTGTCATTGTGCTGTGGCTTCGTTGTCAGGACTACTGGTATGTTTGTCGGTTAGGGCTCAGCATGCCATCTGAGATGTGACCATGAGAGACGATACTTCTGTGACTTATAGGTGTCTGATCACTTGACTGTGCACACAGGTGTATGCGACTGTGACTTTCAGGCAGCTGTTTTTCATTCACAGCACACTGTGAGGTGCTCATGTTCAGAGAGTTGTGTTTCGTGTCCCCCATATATCCAATTGGTATGACGTGGACAAATAGTAGTTCAGATGATGTTGTTTTTGGGGGGTGGACATGTGCACTTGTCAGTTACATAACTTGAATTCCCCATGTCCTAGGATTGTGACACAGTGCAGACTGTTGTTGGCTGGCTGCCATGGCCATGTGCCTGGAGACAGCGATGTATGACTTTGCACGCATGCCTGTGCCATGGCATTAAACTTCCTAAGACTGATCCTGCAGGGGAGTGACATGTGCAACATGCACCCCATTGTGGCATTGACTATCCGGACATGGGTGGATCATGGTGTCTGGTGCTGGTATGCATCACATGCATTTCTAATTAGAATCTGGCCATCCCTTTATCCGGACACCTGCACTGACTCAGTGGCAAGAGATGTGATGTGTGCATGTTCACATGCTTCACCGTGTTCCCTGCAATGTCCAACAATTGTGTAGGTGGTGCATGTGTCCACACTGGGGTCTTACCATCAGACAGGCACCAGACAGATGGGTGCAAGGGCAGGAGGGGTGTGAGTCCCATGGTTGACCATCAGACTGACAATTGGCTTCCCCGAATCTGTGTGAGGACTTTAGGCAATGTTCAACTAAGGATGCCAGGGCTTGCTCTGTGATGTTCTGTACTTACTGTGGTGTGTGCGGTCAGTGCAGGTGACTGATGTTTGTCTGTTTCCTAATTGTTTGCAGATACATCCACGGCCACAGGAGGGGACAGCTCCACAGACCAGGAGGAGCAGCGGAGCCAGACTGGGTCAGCATCCGACGAGTGGTCAGAGGGACCCAGTGGCACAGAGGGCGAGGGGAGCCACACCGAGGAGTCCTCAGCACCATCCACCTCAGCTGAGGACCACAGCAGCTCGGAGGATGACTCCTTGTGGAGGCGGGTGTCAGCAGCCACCAAAGGCCAGCTAGTCTGTCTGGCCCCGCCACCACCACCACCACCACCGCCCTCCCATTGGCTCCCATTCCTGAGGTCCGTGGTGGCTCCCGTGCTCGGGAGCGTGTCTCCTTCGTGCCAGGCACCGCACCCCCTGCCCCTGTGTCCCCTGCTGCCCTGACTGAGGAGTCTGTGTACCTCCTTCGGCAGCTCCATGTAGGGCAGACAGCAATGCTGAGTGTCCTCCATGCACACACCACTCTGTTGACACAGCTGGTGTCGTTCATGGAGGGCATCTCGACGGATATGTCTGCCCTACAGAGGAGCAATAAGTCCATGGACTCCTCCCTGACGGGAGCCGTGTCCCTCCTCCAACAGTCCCTCACCCCTCCCACCTCTGCCCCATCCACACTTCCTGCCACCCTACCTGTCCAAAGCACATGCACACCTGCACAATCACCCAAGCACACAGACACGAGCATCACAGACACACCCAAGAGAAAGGCAAGACGTGCACACAAGCATCCTCAGGGGACTGATACCACACACACAGGGGATGGGGAACAGACACACACACAGGCATCCACAGTCACTCCGCAGTCCTCCAAATCCTCTCCCTCCAAGACCCCTTCCCTTGCCTCACCTGCTACCCCACCTACACAGCAGATCTTCCTGTGTGACATCGGCCTCTTCCCCTCCGATCCTGCTGATCCAGCATACCGGGGAAGAGGAAGTCCACCCACACAGAGGGAGTGCCCCTCGCCCCCGGACACCCTCCCCCAGGTGCAGGCAGACACAGGACCCCATTCAGAAGTCCCCCGGACCAGGAAGAGCAAGACCCCACCACCACCACCACGCAGCTTCACCACCCAGTCTCTCTCCTCCATCCCCCAGGCCACCACTCCACAGGTTCCCCTGCCACACCGTGCCCCAGGTTCCCCCACACACCGATACCACATCCCCAGACTGCTTAGGCCCTCCCCCCCTGCCACTTGCTCTTCCACCCCCAACCCAGACGCTCTGCCTGTTAGTGCCACTGGTGTGGAGACCGGGTCCCCCCCCTCTGTCCTGCCCACCTCATCTGCCCACCCTTCCACTCCCTTGGAGTCATGCACTGCAGTGGAGTCCACAACCACCCCGTCTGACTCGGGCACTGCCGTGGGGACCCAGTCCACTACATCAGACCAGCCCACTGCAGTGGTTGCAGCACCCACACCAACTGACTTGTGTACCACAGTGGTGCCGGCCCCCCTGAGTCAGACACCTCCACTGCAGTTGCCGGTGACACTCCTGCACCCACCACCCCTTCACTGCCTCACTCTGCCATCCCCTGATCCTGTCCATGCGGTACCTGGCCTGCCCCTTGTATGCCCCTCCAAGGGGGATGTCTCCTGTCAGTACCAGTGCAGGCAAGCAATGGGTGACCAGTTGTCACTTATCACCCTGTTGGGACTGGGATTTTGGACTGGCCATTGGCCTTAGTTTCCTTTGGACTTCAGAGTTTTCCTTGACATTTGCTGAATAAAGCCTCTTTTTGTTTAATTGTGGGTTTTCTTTTGATGTACATGATGTGGATGAGTAGCATCCTGCATTTGCAGTTGTAATAGAGTTCATATCAGGAAAATGTTGCTGTGATGGACTCCATGTGGTCCATGGGATATGTGTCCTGTTGTAGTCTGGATCTATGGCATCCTTTGCTGCAGTCTGAGGGTGTAATGTTCAGCATTTGACACAGGGATGTACGTTTAGCATTTGTAAATGAACATCTTTGTCTTACACTGATGCACATCTGGTGGGCTTACCACTGTTCAATGTTCCGATTTCCCTGACTGTGTGCCCAGCTCCACTGGACATGCAGTTTTGCACATCAATGTCGAAGGACTCATCTGTGTATACAGTGCAACTTGCTTGACACGTGTTTTGGGTGTATGCAGATGACTGACGTGACACTCCCGTACCCAGGCTGATGTGAGCAGAGCCTTCTGTGTGTTGTAGTTGTTGACTCACTGACGGAGTGTTCTGCTGACATGTTTGGGTCGTGCACAGACAAGGTTTGGCACAGCGGACCTTCCACAGGAGTGGAGTGCCCTCATGGCAGTGTGTAATCCGGTGACATTGCGTGGGCCTGTGTTGTGTGTTGTGTAAGCATGTCTGTGCGTGTTCCCTTCCCTTTTCCTACACAGGCTGTGTCCCTAGGGATGTTCCTGTTTGTGATGCTTGCTGAGTTGTTCTGTGTTCATCCAGCATCTTGGACCTGGTTTCTCCGTGAAGTGGGTGCATGGCAAACTAATGTTCATGAGGTTGTCATCCCAGGTTGTCTTTGTTGTCAGGGCTGGGGGTGTGGTCAAACGCAGATGGGACACATTCAGGATTCCCCTTGGCACTTGTTGTTTACACAAGTCATGTGATTTACAGTTTGTGGTAGCTTTCAGTGATTGTGACACATTGTGTGTGTGACTGCTGCCACTCCTCAGGGCCAGAGCTGCAATGTTGGAAGTTGTGTACGTGTGTTCTTAGTGTGTCACCTTGGCTTCTTCGTTGGTGTGTGACTATGGCCAGGATCCCATTGATTCTGGTGGATTTCACATCATGCCCATGTACAGCGTACTGTGCTGTGTGTCAGACATTGACGAGTATTGTTGACTGGCCATGTGTGATGGCTTTCTGCACCTTAGTTCCCACCACCACCCCTGGTATTGTCATGGGTGCATGTGCAATGTCACCAGTCCATGTGAGCTTCACTGCTGCACATTGGTGGAGATCAGGGTGTGTGGTGTTGAGTGTGTGCAAATGTGAGTTGTTGCACGACTAGACCCCTACCTCCATATTGGCCTTGGCTGACAGGCCGTGCTGATTGATTAGAGCTTGTGTAGGTGTGATGGTAGTCAGTTGCTCAGGACACATGGCTGTGGTTCACAGTGTGAATGACATCTACCTTTGTCATCACAGTGGGATTATCATGCAGGATAGTGTCAGCACAATGTGGGGTCCCTGGGGGTAGTGCTGTGGTGGGTCTGTCTCTTGCTGTGTTAGTTGCTGTTCCTACAAGCTTGTGTGACATGTGTAATTTGGGCTCCCTCTCATCTAACAATGCCTGATTGCCCACATAGGGGTATCCGATCCATGAGTAACTTTTGTATGGCACTGTATACACATCTGTGTGGTTGGAATTCAGGCCTCCTCATGTGTTGTGTGGTTGTGTGGTTGCCTGGGGACACTGGCACACCCCCCCATCACCCGTTGTGTTTGATATGCAGTGTGAGTCTGCCTGTTTGTGTTTGTGCCTTAGCACCACTGCATTGGCATATCTTGAGTGTGCCATTGGCTGTATGTTGTTTGGTGGCTTTCCCCTGCTGTCCCTGGGACTCCTAGGTCATCAGTCAGCACAATAATCATGGTTTGTATGTCCCATTGCTGCCATGGTATGGTATTTGTTCACCTCACATCTACAGTCTCCACAGGATATCTACATTTGTGTGTCCATTGGTGCAGATATGTGGGTCAGCATTATGATGGTCACTTCTGTCATTGTGTTATTTGTGAATGTTGACAATGTGGGACCCCATGGGTGATGTTTGTATGCACATGGCCAAAACGATGTATCCATGACACTGCACTGTTTGCCTCGACCAATCTATGTTGCTATGGGACACAAGCACTACTATGCCACTGATGTGTTTGTTGTTGTGTGACCAGGATTCATCCATGCAGTTTGGCTTTGGCAGCTTTTACCATGACTACACTTACCTTATGATCACTGTGGTGATGGTGCTATCGGCCCCATTGCCACACTATTCAAAAGGTGCATCAGCTATGGACCCCATACTTACCTTTTGGTCACTGTGGTGATGGTGCTTTCGGCCCCATTGCCACACTGTTCAATAGGTGCATCAGCTATGGACACCATACTTACCTTTTGGTCACTGTGGTGATGGGCTTTAGGCCCCATTGCCACAAAGTTCAAAAATGTGCATCAGCTATGGACACCACACTTCCCTTTTGGTCACTGTGGTGATGGGGCTTTAGGCCCCATTGCCACACTGTTCAAAAAGTGCATCAGCTATGGACACCACACTTCCTTTTGGTCACTGTGGTGATGGGGCTTTAGGCCCCATTGCCACACTGTTCAGAAATGTGCATCAGCTATGGACACCACACTTCCCTTTTGGTCACTGTGGTGATGGGGCTTTAGGCCCCATTGCCACACTGTTCAAAAAGTGCATCAGCTATGGACCCCACACTTCCCTTTGGTCACTGTGGTGATGGGGTGTTCGAGCCCATTGCCACAGTGGCCATGGTCGGTTTGCATTGTGGAGGCCACACACATTTATGTGTGACACATGTGATAGGGGGTCACATTGTATGTTCAATGTCATGTTCAGTCTTGTAGGCATTTGACACAGACTACACACGCTTGTCAGGGTGTTGGGGGATGTAATTTTCTGTCATTCCTTATGTGGGAGTATGCTGGTTGTGTCATGCATTACCCTTCCTATGAGTAGGGGTGGTGTTAGTGGTAGGCATCCATCCCCCATGAGTGGGGATGGTAGTAGTGACAGGCATCCAGCCCCCTGAGTAGGGGTGGTGATGGTGGCAGGCATCCAGGCCCCCATGAGTAGGGGTGGTAGTAGTGGCAGGCATCCAGCCCCCTAAGGATGGGTATGGTAGTAGTGACAGGCATCCAGGCCCCCCTGGATAGTGGTGGTGGTAGTGGCAGGCATCCATGCCCCTAAGGATGGGGATGGTAGTAGTGACAGGCATCCAGCCCCCCCTGGATAGGGGTGGTGGTAGTGGCAGGCATCCATCCCCCTAAGGGTGGGGATGGTAGTAGTGACAGGCATCCAGCCCCCTGGATAGGGGTGGTGGTAGTGGCAGGCATCCATCCCCCTAAGGGTGGGGATGGTAGTAGTGACAGGCATCCAGGCACCCATGATTAGGGTGGTGGTAGTGGCAGGCATCCATCCCCCTAAGGGTGGGGATGGTAGTAGTGACAGGCATCCAGGCCCCCTGAGTAGGGGTGGTGGTAGTGGCAGGCATCCATCCCCCTAAGGGTGGGGATGGTAGTAGTGACAGGCATCCAGCCCCCTGGATAGGGGTGGTGGTAGTGGCAGGCATCCATCCCCTAAGGGTGGAGATGGTAGTAGTGACAGGCATCCAGGCACCCATGATTAGGGTGGTGGTAGTGGTAGGCATCCATCCCCCATGAGTGGGGATGGTAGTAGTGACAGGCATCCAGCCCCCCATGAGTGGGGATGGTAGTAGTGACAGGCATCCAGCCCCCCTGGATAGTGGTGGTGGTAGTGGCAGGCATCCATCCCCCTAAGGGTGGGGATGGTAGTAGTGACAGGCATCCAGCCCCCTGGATAGGGGTGGTGGTAGTGGCAGGCATCCAGCCCCCAAGGGTGGGTATGGTAGTAGTGACAGGCATCCAGCCCCCCTGGATAGGGGTGGTGGTAGTGGCAGGCATCCATCCCCCTAAGGGTGGGGATGGTAGTAGTGACAGGCATCCAGGCCCCCCTGAGTAGGGGTGGTAGTAGTGGCAGGCATCCAGCCCCCTAAGGCTGGGTATGGCAGTAGTGATAGGCATCCAGGCCCCCCTGGATAGTGGTGGTGGTAGTGGCAGGCATCCATCCCCCTAAGGATGGGGATGGTAGTAGTGACAGGCATCCAGCCCCCCCTGGATAGGGGTGGTGGTAGTGGCAGGCAGTCATCCCCCTAAGGGTGGGGATGGTAGTAGTGACAGGCATCCATGCCCCCCGAGTAGGGGTGGTGGTAGTGACAGGCATCCAGTCCCCCCTGAGTAGGGGTGGTAGTAGTGGCAGGCATCCAGCCCCCTAAGGGTGGGTATGGTAGTAGTGACAGGCATCCAGCCCCCCCCGAGTAGGGGTGGTAGTAGTGACAGGCATCCAGCCGCCCCGGATAGGGGTGGTGGTAGTGGCAGGCATCCATCCCCCTAAGGGTGGGGCTGGTAGTAGTGACAGGCATCCATGCCCCCCTGAGTAGGGGTGGTGGTAGTGGTAGGCATCCAGCCCCCTAAGGGTGGGTATGGTAGTAGTGACAGGCATCCATGCCCCCGTGAGTAGGGGTGGTGGTAGTGGTAGGCATCCAGCCCCCCTGAGTAGGGGTGGTGGTGGTGGCAGGCATCTAGCCACCCATGAGTAGGGGTGGTGGTAGGGTGGTGTTGGTGGTAGGCATCCATCCCCCTATGGGTGTGTATGGCATTGGTGTTGGCCATCCCACCCCTATGGTTCTGCTGTTGCTTGTGTACGTCATTTGTGCATCCCTATGTGTGTGTGACATATTTCGGGTACGTGTAGTTTGTTTGTATTGTTGGTGTTTGACTTACCGTCTGTGCCGTACGCGTCCGTGCCGGTCCCGGTAATAGATGTAGAGTATAGGTAGGACCTGCGCAATGGGATTCATGCTTGGATCGTCTCGTTCGGGTTTCTCGTGTCTTCGACTCGTACTCGTTGCTGGCTTGTTCGTCTCGTAGCCATGGATCGCCTTGTGGCGCACAACGGAGCTTATGCACGGCTCGCCCGGATGCTCAAAACGTGCCGGACGTAGCGACGGGTTCGGGCGCGTACGGAATGCGCATCGTACTAGTCCGGCCGGAAGGTGCTGTGTATTTGCTTCCGTGCGGCTCGAATCGGCGTTTACGGATCCGGCTCGGACGGGGAACAGGAGCTGGATTGGGTGAGTATGGCTCGTTCGGAAACTGGGTTGTTATACGCATCGTACTTGTTCGTCCGGATGAGTGTACGATTCGGTCAGGAAACACGCATTCGGCTTGTATTTTTTCCAGACGAATACTGTTAGGTGCACTTCCGGCCGGGATCGGAATCGACCCCAGAGACTAGAAATGACGCAGAACCAGTGTTTGATTTGTAAAAAAAAAAGAAGTGCAGGGCCCTTGTGAGAAGGCCACTGCAGCTTGCACCACCCATTGCCCCACCTACATTGGCAATAAAAACTACTAACCATGAAACATCTGCAAAGGTGACAGTTTGGATTATTCCAGGCTGCCCAAAGCTATAAGAATGGCTTGGGCAACTGGTATTAGTCTTTTTAAAGTATAAATAATTATTTAACAATTGTTGTTGTGCTCATTTCAAAATTAGACGGTGTGAGAGGGACGGGCGGAAGAAGAAACGAGGAGGCTGAAGTCGGGGCTCAATGATGTCAGGATTTTATTAAGGACAACAGAAGCAGAGTCAGAATATATGGAAAATAAGTCCTCTTCTCCTCCCCGTGGTTGTGGCTGATGTCTTCCTCCACTCTGGTTCGCTTTTCTTCAGTGGATATCCCAGGAGCCTCACGAAGGAGAGAGTGAAACAGAAAGAGGCGGTAAGTTATTCCGGTCTTTTACATGACTGTCAGGATAGAACCCTTCACCATTCCTAACGGGGCGATAGTTGTGCAGACTTCAAAAGAGAAGGAAAGAAAAATATAAGGTCCTTGGACCTTTCTACCGGGTGTCCAAAGCCCTTGGACCCACTTTCCCCATTGGGGGGTTATTTTTAACAAAGCGGACAGGTGCCGGTTTCTTTTTAACGGAGGTGCTTTAGTGCCGAGGTAGGGTTTGTGATAAGGAGTGAGGAGTCGTGCGCTGTGCAGGAAAGTGGTGACGATACGGAGTATTTACAGTGATACAGTGAGGCAACCCCTTTCCCCGGTTCCCTCCCTTCACTCCCTCCCCCCTCCCGAGTCACGTACCGCGACAGCCGCAACTCTCCTGAGTTGCGGCGGCTCACCAGCGTCCTCCGGGGGCGTCCACCACTCTTCCGACCAGGTTTCTGGACCTCCGTCTTCGTCCAGGTCTCGAGGGTTGAAGCTTCCCGTGGTCTCCTTCTCGCCGGTCGAGGTGCTCTGCTCCCAAACAGGTTCCCGTAGCACGGCGTCTTCGTTCTCCTTCTCCTCCGTGCTCAGCGCGTTCTCCGGATTCTCAGGAGCCTCCTTTTGGGACCGAGGCCCTGCCTCTCTTTTTCCCCATTGGCCAGGGCCTCCCAGCTGGGCAAAGCGTCCCTGTGCGCAAGAGGTAGCAGGCAAAATTAACTCTTGCTTTCCCGGCCTCGTCGGACTAATGTCAGTTTGTACAGCGTTCGGAGGAAAGTAAGGTAGGGGTTGTATACTGAAGTCCCCGTCGGCCCTCTCACATCCCCCTTCCCTAACTTTTTTGCCAGCAGAAAAAGAATCAAGGGGGTGCCGGGACAAGTAGTCCTTATTGGTTTGTTCCTTCCCTTTTCGGTGTAGGGTAGAGAAACGGAAGGGCTGGAGGGCCAAGAACCATCTCATGACCCTGTCATTGTTTCCCTTGTTGCGGGAAAGCCATTCCAAGGGGGCATGGTCGGTGTATAAAGTGAACTCCCTCCCCTCTAAATAATACCGGAGGGTTTCAATTGCCCATTTGATGGCCAAGGCCTCCTTTTCAATCACTGAATACCTTTTTTCACGGGGAAAGAGCTTTCGACTGATGTATATTATGGGTCGTTTTTGACCTTGGGAGTCAGTTTGGGACAATACAGTGCCCAGTCCTTGTTCCAAGGCATCTGTTTGGAGGATAAAGGGCTTCCTGTAGTCGGGACTCAGTAGCATGGGCTTGGTGGTAAGGGCGGTTTTCAAGTCCTTGAAGGCAAGCTGGAGTCCAGCTGAGGGCTGTTGTAACTCCTTTTCGGTGTTTAAATGTTTTTGCAGGAGGTCTATTAAGGGGGCTGCCTTTTGAGAAAAATCAGGGATGAATCGCCTGTAATACCCCAGGATGCCCAGGAAGGCCCTTAGCTCTTTTTTGGTGTGGGGGAAGGGGATGTCTGCTATGGCTGTGACTTTCTCGTTCTGGGGTTTGATGAGCCCTTCCCCAAGTAAATACCCAAGATATTTCACAGACCGGGCCGCTAACCGGTTTTTGGCGGGGTTGATCGTTAGGCCCCCCTCCCCTAAGGTTCGGATGACTGTGGTAAGGTGGTCTATATGCTGGTCCCAAGTGGCGCTGTGAATCACTATATCATCAATATATACTGCTGCATATTCGGTACAGGGTTTGAGCAGGTTGTTCATCAACCTTTGGAAGGTGGCAGGAGCCCCGCGTAACCCAAAGGGCAGTACTGTGAAGTGGTATAACCCTCCTGGGGTTGAGAAGGCGGTCTTTTCCCTATCTGATTCTTTTAAGGGCACCTGCCAGTATCCCTTACACAGGTCTGGCGTACTAAAGTATCGGGATTTTCCCAGCCTCTCGATCATTTCCTCTACCCGTGGTAACGGATAGGAATCAAATTGCGAGATTTTGTTGACCTCCCGAAGGTCGATACAAAACCTGATGGCCCCATCAGGTTTTGGTACCAACATGATGGGTGAGTTCCACTCGCTTTTTGATGGTTCTATCACCCCCATTTGGAGCATTAGTTGTACCTCCTTGTCTACAGCCTGTCTACGGGACTCGGGGAGGCGGTACGGTTGTAGCTTCACCTTTTTCCCGGGGTGTGTTGTAATGAAATGGTCCATTAGGGTGGTTCTGCCTGGAGTGGTAGAGAACACTGCTTGAAGGGGCCACAAGCTGGAATCCAGGGCATTCCGCTGCTCTTCAGTCAGCTCAGGATCCATGCTTTGATGGTCTAATGGGGAAGGAGTCTTGGTTAAAGACACAGGTGTAGGAACCCCCCCTTCCCATCTTTTCAACAGGTTTATATGAAAGATCTGGGTGTTGTCTTTCTTTGTGGGATCCATCTCGAGACGGTAGGTCACAGGTGTGACTTTCTCTATGACCTGAAAGGGGCCCTGCCACTGCCATAGGAGCTTGTGATCTGAGGTAGGCATCTTGAGTAAAACATAGTCGCCCACTTTTAATTCTCGCTCTTTGGTCTTTTTATCATACTGTCGCCTTTGGATTTCTTGGGCACTTTCCATATGTGTTCTACATATGCTGCGTATCTCCTGGAGATGCGTTTTGAGGTTCAAGACGTATTCAGGGAGGTAAGTAGTCACGATATCGAAAAAAATATATCGACTGGACAGAATATCGAGTTTTTAATATAGAATGGACAGAATATCGAATTGCAAAAATATAGTGGTGCAGAATATCGAAATGCAGGTAAGAAATATCGAGTTTCACAATATCGAAGTCAGTAATATCGATTTTTTTTTTAGTGTTTTAAGTGTTAGTGTATGTGTTAAAAGTATGTATTATTTTTGTAATGTATGTTTGAATTTTGTAAAAGTAATGAATTTTATGTTAATTAATTTTTGTGTAATTTAATTCCGTAGCGGGTTGTGGGTTTATAGGGGAATAGGTGGGAAGTAATTTAATTATAATATATATTTTTAGCATTATTTAGAATTAATTAATTATATGTTAAATTTTTTTTGCGTAATTTAATTCTGTAGCGGGTTGTGGGTTTATAGGGGAATAGGGTGGGAAGTAATTTAATTGAAATATATTAATTTATTATGTTATTACTTAATAATTTAATATTGAATAATGTATATTGTTAATTCAGTTAATTAATGTATTATTAATTAATTAATTATAAATTGATTATTAATAATTAATTGGTAATTATGTTAATTGTGTAATTGTTTTCATTAATTAGATATTAATTATTAACAATTAATTTATAAATATGTTAATTAATTATATTGTTAATTGTAATTAATTAATTAATTAATTGTTAATTAATTATGTTAATTTATTAATATGTTACAATATTGTAGGTGATGTTTATAGGGGAAAATGGTGGGAGGTAAATTAAATTTTACAAAATAATTAATTGTTAATTAATGTTAATTATATTGCAGGAGTGGGTATATTAAATTATTCCCCTACGCTATCCAACACTTTCCTTACTGTTGCACTCACTGGAGTGTGAATAGTAATTTTTACCCTCCGGCTATCCAACGCTTTCCCTACTGTTGCACTCACTGGAGTGGGAATAGTAATGTTTACCCACCCGCTATCCAACGCTTTCCCTACTGTTGCACTCCCTGGAGTGGGAATAGTAATTTTTACCCTCCCGCTATCCAATGCTTTCCCTACTGTTGCACTCACTGGAGTGGGAATAGTAATTTTTCCCCTCCCGCTATCCAACGCTTTCCCTACTGTTGCACTCACTGGAGTGGGAATAGTAATTTTTACCCTCCCATTATCCAACGCTTTCCCTACTGTTGCACTCACTGGAGTGGGAATCGTAATTTTTACCCACCCGCTATCCAACGCTTCCCTACTGTTGCACTCCCCGGAGTGGGAATAGTAATTTTTACCCTCCCGCTATACAACGCTTTCCCTACTGTTGCACTCCCTGGAGTGGGAATAGTAATTTTTATCCACCCGCTATCCAACACTTTCTCTACTGTTCCACTCGCTGGAGTGGGAATAGTAATTTTTATTTACCCGCTATCCAACATTTTCCCTACTTTACCACTTGTTGGAGTGGAAATAGAAATGTTATCTTTTACGCTATGCAATTTTTTTAGTATTGTTATATTTAATGTAGTGTAAAATATAAAAAAAAAAAAAAATTATTTAAAATTTTTAACTTATTATATATAATTCTTTTTTATATTTATATTATAGGTTTATTTAGATGTATATGTAATTATATTTACAATTATGTTTTTAACATTTAATAATTAAAAATATTGATTATTTTTTAATATTATTAAGTTAATATATATGTAATAAAAATAAAAATGCATGGTTATTTTTTTTTAACTTACATTTATTATTTATTAATTTTAAGGTTATTTAAGTATTTTTAAGTATGTTTTACTTAATTATAGTTATAATTTCATGAATTTTACATTACTTTTAAGAAATTTAAAAAAGTCGATATTTTAGCAAACTATGGGGCCCATTACGATACCCGGCGTAAAAAAATCCGCCAGGCATGGAAGCGGCAAAAATCCGCCCGCACACACCGTCTGAACACCGACCACGCCATTACGATTACACAAACCGAAAACCGCTATCGGCGGAAAAATCACACAAGATACCGCCCGCCATCGTCCGAGTCGGAGTCAAACCGCCCGCCACGGACGGAAACACGCACGACAACACAAAACCGCCCGCCCTCACGCCCGACACACCGCACGTGAGATTACGATCGCACCGCCATGAGCGCGGGAAAACTACAAATATACCGCCCGCCAGCGCAAACAACGCCGATGAGAACCGACACGGCAGAAGCCATGGCGCCCACGTCCCTGCACAGAAACCATCCGCTGACAAAAACAATCGCACACAACATGGCCAACAAGTCCACACAGCAAGGCACGCACAAATACACAAGCACAGTACACATCCCGAAAACACCCCCCCCCTGGACACACAAAAACTACAAAGGCCAGAACCCCAGACACAACACACCTGAAAACAACAGACCATGAGGACACACCCACATAGGTAAGTACAAAAGCAGCACTCCCACAGACCACAACCCCTTGCAACATTGCAAACTAGAGAGGAGAGGAGAGGACACAGTGACACAGCAAGGACAGCAGCACACCACAGAAACGCACACATCACAACCACCACCACCACCACCACCACCAAACACCGGCACCACAAACCCCCTGCACATTACACAACACACACCGCACCAGCACCACAAACACCATGGCACCACAAAGAATGCCCAAGTTCACGCCCATGGAGCTGACGGTCATGGTCGACGAGATCATCAAGGTGCACCCACAAATCTATGGGAACCTGGTCCAGCACACACCACTAGCCACCAGAAAGAGAATGTGGAACCGGATCGTAGACCAGGTCAATGCAGTCGGGACCTTGCCCAGGAACAGAGTCGAAATAAACAAACGGTGGAATGACGTCAAGAGCCTGGTCAAGAAGAAGGAGAGCAAGAACAGAGAGCTGGCTGCCGTCACTGGCGGAGGGAATCCCGCGCTCTTCAAGACCTTCAAAGCGTGGGAGGAGAAGGTGCGAGTCATCATACATCCCGAGATCCTCGCCGGATTAGCAGGGGGAGTGGAGGCTGGTAAGTACAAACTAATGTATACCAGCACACCGCTATGTACTCACATGCACTACCACCATGCCACAGCTCCCAGGGACAAACACCCCCATGTCCAGCACACAATACACAACACATCACACACACATGCAACAGACACCACCACACACAGCCCAAACCGAACAACTGTAAGATGCGTGGGGACATGTGTACACTCAGCCAGCCACGTAACCACCAACAGGTCCCCAAATATGCCAGAAGCGCCACAACGAGCACCCACCACACCCATGTGTCCGCCATAGCTGCACTAACCGACAAGTAACAGGTAAGTGGCAGGAACACAAAGTGCAGTGGGTGGGAGGGTGGACAGCCCAAGTACAAAACACACCAGGCCCCTAGTCCCACAGCACAGCAAGGAGGAGCATCCCCCACACCCCACAGCCACGTGTCAGCCACCGCAGTGCACAACGACAGCCGAAAGGTAGACATCACGGTCCACAGCAATCGGTGTCAGTGGGTGTCCAGCCACCACCACGACCCACAACACCCCCCCACCCCCACAGACCTGCAACATGGAGCACCCCCGCTTAGAACCATGTGGCATCCAGTACAGTGCACGCACGAACAACCTGCAGGTGGGAAACTGGACAGGGCTGGATTACTGGAGGCATGAGGACCGTAACACGACCAACACATGGGACATGTCACGTAGCAGACGAACACGCAGCACCGCCCACCGTCACGAACAAGTGAACAATGTGCACACGGACATGAACCACAGACTCACACCCCACATGACCCATCACAAACACAGCAACACCCAAGGAGCCACGTCTGCATGCACAAGCCACACTGAATATAGTACCACACGGCAGCCACTGTACAACCCATCACACACAACCGAAACACCATTGAAGTCCTGTCCATGTAGCCCCTACTGCCTGTCAACCACACACCCCACAACTACGCCTATGTAAGACAAACAACACTAGACGCAACAGAGCGGAACAACATAAATGCACACGAACACCACTGAACCCATCAAACACACAGACACACCATGCACATACAACATACCATCCATCCCATCCGTCAGCCCCAGTCTCATGAAAGGCATGTCATCCGCACAGCTGCCACACATACAGCAGTCACGCTAAGATACATGCCCATGACCAACCATGTGCCAGAAGTCAATGAAGCGCACGACACACTGTGAGCAACAACACACAACATGGGCCACACCCCCCCGAGCACTGCAGTGATGCACATGGCACAGGGCAGCACGCACACCAAGGAGATGGGACAACTGCAATACGTTGGCTGGCACACAACCATCACTCACTCATAACGATGCGTCCAATGCCATGTCCAGTAATCACAACAGACAGCAAATATGCAGGCCATGTCAAGCATGCACACACCTCAAACCATGCACTGTCATGCTGCCACAACACATGTCACGTTCGGCACCCATGGCTCACAGCATGTACCCCAAAAGCATATTCCATCCCAAATGCGAATCTGGGGCATGGCCCCCATGTTGCCATATGCGTTCCTAAGCGTCCCATCTGAACACCAAAAGCAAAGTACAAACCAGACCCAGGATGGGCCAGGAGCCCGCATACACCAGAGTCACAATAAGTAGGGGCACAGCAACACACCCATCGGCATGGCCAATCCGTCCCATGCCACATGTGCACAGCACACAGTCCCATTGTCAAGCACACACAACTACAAATGCTACAGCCACACACACGCCTCCGGGAAACCCATGTACGAGATTGCACGAACTGTTAATGTCAGACGACAAATACATACTTCGCCAGGTGCAACACAATAACAAATCTCATTCTCTCCACAGGTGACGAACTGCTGGATGCTGGGGATGGAGACAGCAGCCAGCACAGCCAGCCTACAAGCCCCCAACGAGGACACACGGATGTGGAGGATCTGTCCTCCTCTTCGGACACGGACCACCAAGCAGGCCCATCTGGTGTGGCAGGGCCCAGCCGCTCCCCAGGACCCCTCCTACCCACCAACCCATCATCCAGGGCTGCTGAACATTCCCAGCCCCCTGCTGCCACTGTCGTTGCGGCCACACCCACGGTCATTGCGGCCACACCCACGGTCATTGCGGCCACACCCACGGTCATTGCGGCCACTACCATTGCCGCAACCGCCACCATCGCCGCACCGACCACCACCGCCGCCACCACCACCACGTCTTCGCTGGCACCAGCCCCAGCGCAGGTGGTGGCCCGGCCGACTGGATCCACCCTGGGAGCCACAGCGAGGACCGTGGTGAGCAATGTGGCTAGTGGGCAGGCCGGTGGCAGCAGTACTGGTAGGAGGAGCAGGGTCAGGGAAACGCAAGTCTCCCCTGGGAGCCATGCCCTGCCTCAAATGGCCAGAGTCCTTGGGGCCTATGAAGAGGCCCAAGAACAATGGGTCAGGTCTGCTTCAGACACGCGGGAGGTGCTGGGGGTGCTGAGGTCCATGGACGCCCGTATGGGCCAACTCGTGGACCTCATGGGCCAGCTGGTGGTGGCGGTGAGGTCACAGCCAGGGACAGCAGCTCCACCACCGCCACCACCTGCCGGGGCGCAGGGTCGAGCAGCAGTGTCCAGTACCCCTGCGTCCACAGCCAGTGAGCACACCTCACCCCCACCAGCAGGTCGCCACCACACACCCCCCTCCCAAACGTGGAAGGGGCCGTCCGAAGTACAAACAGATCTCCCGGGAGGACTACGCACGCTCCAGACGCAAGTGAGGCAGCCAGCCAGCCTTCCTTGACCACCCACTGCATTGACTTGGACTACGATCCCACTCCACACAGCCATCTGGATGGCATGTGTCTGTTGGACCATGGACATGGAACAAGTGGGTACACCCTGAGCATCACGCAGCCGTGACCGACAGCTCATTGTCACTGCACGCACCACTTTTGTCATCACCTCGCACACAATCACATGTCACAGTTTGAAATAAATGCACCTCTTACACAAACTGCTGTTTGTGCCCTGTGTTTTATTTGTACGGAATACAACGGCCACCTTGGGCGGAAAGGCACCTGATGCGTGGCATGGCAATGGAACCGGAGGGCCTGTAGGGACCTAGGGGTGGGAGACAGAACAGGAGCACATTCAATGAGTGTGTCACACACCCATCACACAGTACATGTCAACAACTACAAGCAATGTACACACATCGCACAGAGCAATAGGGCACAATGCCACAGCCACCAACAGTGGCATACTACCCTGGCCATGGAGCGTTGACACACAGCACGCAGTGAACAAACGGCCACCCTGACACAGCACACACACACCTGCACAGATACAGCCACATCAGCCGTCGTACATGGACACTCACCGTCAAGTGAAGTAGTGGGCGATGAGCTGCTGCCGCACATTACCAGCTTCCTCCTCTCCGCTGTCCTCCTCACTCGAGCTGTCCTGGTCTGCGGGCTGGGGCCCTGGTTGATCTCCGTCATCCACGATGAGGGGGATCTGCTTCCGAATGGCCAGATTGTGCAGCATGCAGCACGCCACCACTATCTGGCACACCTTCTGTGGGGAGTACGCCAGCGCACCCCCGGTGCGGTCCAGGCACCTGAACCTGGACTTGAGGAGGCCAAAGGTACGCTCGACCACACGTCTGGTCCTCCCATGTGCCTCATTGTAGCGATCGTCTGCTGGGGTGCGAGGATTCCTCAATGGACTGAGCAGCCATGCCCCATTCGGGTACGCAGAGTCACCTGGGTGTGAGGGACACAGAGAACCGTTGCTATTCCAACTGGACAGGGGACAGCATCGCACAACCAGCACGCTACACCACTCCACATACTCACCGACAATACAGCCACGATCCTGTTGCAGATTGGACATCAGTCGTGGCAAGATGCTGTTGCGCATTATGTGTGCGTCATGGGCCGAGCCTGGGAACTTTGCACACACGTGGGTGATCACCATGTCCGCAAGGCACACCACTTGCACATTCAGGGAGTGCGTGTGCTTCCTGTTGCGGTACAGGTGCTCAGTGGCCTGTGGTGGAACAAGGCCAACATGTGTGCAGTCAATGGCTCCAACGACGTGTGGGATTCTGCCAAGGGCATAGAATGCACCCTTCACTGCCGCCAATTCACGAGCCCTGGGGAAGCGGATGTACCTGTTTCGGTACAGCATCATGGCTGCCAGTACATCCCTCAGCACCTTGCTGAACATGGGCTGGGACATCCCTCCTCCACTGCCCACTGTGTGCTGGAATGACCCAGTGGCGAAGAAATGCATGGCGGCCATCACCTTAGCCGTGGGGGTGACAGCTGTCGGATACACCCTGCGGGGACGGAGATGGGGTTCCAACATGGCACACAGTCGATGCAGGGTTGGCCTGTCCAGCCGAAACTTCCTAATGACCTCTGTATCGTCCATGTCCGCCAGCAATTGGTATGGGCGGTCAATGTTCGGTCTCCGCCTAGGGAAAATGGCAGTGGACACATGTCAAAGCAACACAACACATAGCAATTTCGCATACACATCACTGACATGACTGAGCAAGCACATGAGCCACAGCCCAGCTGTCAAGCTGGGACGGCACGGCCACAATACACTTACACAGGTCTCCCAACAATGGCAATGGCTAGTGATACAAACCACTGCCATGTGCATGCACATGGGGATCTAGGCCCCAATGACTTGCGGGGCGTGCTGATGGGGACTGACTGCATATTCGTCAAGCGGCAACGCCACGGCAACATGAATGTCTGCTGAGCATGGAACTGCTTCCGAGGCTGGATGAGTATGGCACACGACGACGACGATGTGGGCACAGGCTGAGCGGCCAAAACAAGTGGGACCTGTGGCACGAGGGGATATGAGACAGTAGTAGGTGTCAGCACTGCACCCTATGTACAGCACTGTACGGATCACACCTCCCGAAACATTGACAGGTGTCCACATTGACAGCCCCATGCCAAGACGGCTGTGTGCTTGCAGTCACACGTCACAGGTGAGAGGTTACATTGCACGTGCCAGGTGGCAGACGTACATAGTGGGAGCTGGCATGTGTGTGCATGTGTCTCCTGTTCAGGATCCACCAGATGGGCGCTGACTCTGTACTGAGCATTGGACACAGCATGTTCCGTGGAAGGCTTGTGTGTGTGGGATGGTGGCACTGGATGTGCCTCCGTTGGGTGGGGGGCCATGCACAGGGCGGGTACGTCGATGATTGCGCATTGTTGGTCACGGTGGGTGCACCCACTCAGATGTGTTGCCCTGTGTTCAATTCCTATGTCCGCATGATGATGGACTGTAGATGTGGGCAGACTACACATTGGTCGATGTGCTGTCTATATGCATGTGCCTTCACACCAGGCACAGCTGCCCCTGCACATGTGACCCCTGCTGGACTCGCTGCTGGGTCTGTGGAGCTGATGCACCTTCTGTGCGTGGGGCGGACAGCTCTCCTCACTTCCCTCATTGCGCATGTCATGACTTTGCCGCAGGTGACATGGATCATGGAGGGCCCACATGTACGCGTGGGTAGGCTACACATGATTGTTCACTGGTCGCCACCCCCAGTCAGTGTTTCGAATGGGAAGGTTGTCGTGCTGGTGGTATATTCGATGTGGCGGATGGGCGGGCCTAGGTGCGGGCTTACATTCCGGACATGGGGGGTAGTTGGATTGGCGACTAGTTGCAGTACACACGGGACACGTCTCTTCCTTTCCACATCTGGGTCATCCCTTGTACTCACTGACAGTGATACAGTCATCTTCGCCCCAGCCCTCATGTCCTCCCCTCGCTCCCCCAATATGCATGTGCACCTGCGAGGCTAGCGCTTGCACAGGCAGCCCCAAGCTCGCACCAGAGAGGGCAAGGAGTGTATGTGTGGGTCCAGTTGCACGAGTGGGCTGTCTCAGGGTATGATGTGTTGCGGGACGCCGTCCACCTGCGTGGTGCCCCAAATGGAGACCCGGCCTGCATGGACTATGCATCACAGTCTTCGCCTTCCGGATCCGCCACCTGCGACACCCAGTGGCTGTGGCTGCCCTTGCGGCCATGCCGCGTCCGTCTGTGACTGATGGCCCACACATTCACTCTTTGGCCTCTCTGGGGAGGGCTCGGGGGTGGTGGCGCACGCGCTTGCACTTAGTCGCAATGGCATGTGGCGTGGTTGGTATAATGGGCAATGGATGGGATGGTGCGAGCCACCTCCCGTGACGTCAGTGCTGCTCGTGCTGTGGTGCGTCCCCCCTACACTTCCATTTGACTTGTGCCATGCTAGACGTTGAGGTTCTATTGCCTGCGTGATATGACCAGGAGGAGCGCGAGGAGACCTCTCACACACCATGCTCCACTGCCATCCCGTGCCCTGTATCGCCTGTGCGGATTGACTATGTTGGGGTTACACCTGGTCGACTGGGGCTGTGTGTGCCTTGTCAAGGGGCATGGCGGGCGCACAACAGGATCCAGCTTGTCCACAGAGGGTGGGCTGAGGTGCGCCTGGTACCGCTTTGTACGTGTGCCCGGCTGCTGTGCACACACGTGTTCACTCCCCCCGACAGGTGTCCTCTCACAATGCCCAGGGAAGCGGTGGTGTACTGTTCATGACCCCTCCCGACACGGCGTGCTCCAACTTGGCATGTGCGCATCTACCCGTCACACCCACCCACCTGAGCACTGCGTCCATACGACTTCACACGACACATGTGTGTCTTCCACAGTTGTGCTACTCATTTGCGTTGACATCCAATACCAGTGGACTACATGGTCATGTCACGACTGCCGTGTACTTCACATACTCTCATCCTCTCTCATTCGTACTTGTGAAATGAGTCAGCGGAGACAGTTTTGGTTTCAAACATTATATTGAGTCTTCTGTCCTCTGTGATGCAGTATAGTGGACACTACTGGCAGCGGAATACATGTTGAGGATATACTGAGCATGATTGCAAATGGGATAGGGTGTGGGGTTACATGTGATTGGCTGTTGCATGTGGGATGTGGGCTTCAGAGTTACATCTGCTTGGCCAAGGCTGTGCTAATGTACATTTACGTATAGCTGCGGAGCTGCGGACTTTGACACAGACGGTATACATGTAGCCTACCAGACCGCTTGGCATCATGGGCACAGTCCATCTCAGTTCCATGTGACAGGTTTGCTGCGGTTGTTCCTCATGCACGCGTGCATGTGAGATGACATCAGGGCATGTGCTTGCGTGCATGCAGCGGCGTGCCACTTGTTGTTGCAATGTGGTGGTTACTGGACATGTCACAGTCACTGGGGTCGTGTTGTTGTTGTATGCACTTGTCGTCCATGCAAAGGTCCTGGTATGGGATTCCCGGGGCGGGGGTGGGAGGGGTGCAGCACCCACAGACTCCAGGCGACCTATTCATGTCCACTGAGCGGTGTGTGTGTCCATGGGCGCTGGATCCATGTCGTGTCCTGGTTGTTCGTGCAGTTCCGTCCATGTGGGTGCGATACACAGACCCCATGCCACTGCCTCCCACGATGCATGCGGTGTTCCTGGATGTGATGGGGAACAGTGTGCATGTCCCGGTCATATCCGATGTCATGGCGATGTCGTTGATGGTGTGGTAACAGTTGCCGGTCGTTTGGTATGGCTGTTGTGGTGGTGACTGGCCAGTCCGTGCGGAAGCTAAGCATGGGTGCGGGGTTGGACATCATAGGTCAATCGGGGAACCTGCGTTGTGGTCCGACGAATTTACAGGTTGTCAGGTATGCGATGCCGTCCAGCAGGGCTTCCATGTCATTGGTGGTGTACATGTTTGCCAGCCAATGTAGCGGATGGTGGCTGTCAAGGTGTTGTTCGTAAGTTGTCCCTTGGAGGACCATGATGGGGCATGCTGGGTGACATTCGATGTAGCTGTTCTCGATGATCCGTCGTGTGGAGGCACAGTGGTCCCATTTCAGTGCGGGTGCGATGTTGGCCACATACGCCATGCCCCCATAGGCAGAGCAGGCCCTGTCGTGTGCGTCCAGAGGGAGGAGTAGTGGTAGCAGGTCCGCCTTTAGACATGCCGGGTTGGAGAGGCATATCTCCACGGGATGCTGGTAGGGACACCTCCGACAGTAGAAGACGGGCATGACGCAGCTGAACAATGTGATGCGGTAAGTCAGTCGGTAACTTACGTTCAGCAGGGACAGGAGATCGCATCCCAATATATGTATCAGGTTGGTTTTGTACAGCTTGAGCTGTCCGGCGTAGTTGGGTAGGTGTGTTGCGGTTGCCATTTCGCAGCGGTGCGTTGTGGTGGCGTGCTCCGGCTGTGTGTGCAGTCTGCAATGTGCACGCTCCGAGGTTGCTGTGAGCTCTGTGTAGTCGTAGGGGGACAGGACTTGTGTTCTGTTGGCTTGTTTGGAGGACACGGGCCCTCATCCCACATGCTTCTCAGACAGTTCAAGGTCAGTGATGTGTGACTCCTTCCAATTAACTTGCATGTGGCCGACATGGGGGAGTGTTTTCTTCTTTCTTCCCCGTCCGTTGTGTGCTTCTGTGATATGCGCTATCTGCCCTGTGGTCGGTCTCCTCGGCATGCCTGTGTTGGTCTTTTCTTGGACAATGGCTGTATTCACCGGCTTCTTTCGTAGGGCTGTGGTTTCGGAGTTGGAATGGAAGGTCATTCAGTGCTGTCTGCTCTCCCTTGTGTGGGCGGCAGGCTGCCTTTCCGCTCTGCGTTGGGCCTTGTGTGTGAATGTTATTCTTGGGCCACCTGTTGTCGGTCCCCGGGCTCTTTGGTGTTCCGTTTTATATGTCTTGTTCATATGTGCAGGGTGGTATGGGTGTTTCAGTGTGGTACTGGCGTTCCTCTTCCCGAAGGGGCCCTGCTTCTCCTAGTTGGTGTTGCCGCCGCTGTGTGCTTCGCCATGTTTGTTACACTGGGGTGTGTCCTGCTGTTGCGTGACTTCACTGACATGTGTGCGTCGGTTGTGTGGCGTTGGGTGTTGTCCGTGAATTGGGCGTTGGGGACATGTCTGTGGCAGGCCTGTCACGTGTCATGTGCGTTCGGGGTGGGGCTGATGTGTGTGCTGCTTGGTTGTGTCCCTGTGTCTGTGTGCGACGCATGCATGGCGCTGCGGTTGGCCTCTGCGTTGTGCGCATGTGTGGCGGCGTCATCGCCGCTTTGGGGCCGTGACGGGGTCGTTGGTTCCTAGTCCCAGGTGGTGTGTACACATGTGTTACGCGATGTTACGATTTGGCCTGTGTGTCATATGTGGATGCAATGGTGGATGTGTAGTGTACACGCGCTGGGGGGGGTTGTCCGCTTTTTCCGCCCTTGCACTGTGTGCGCTGTTTGCGTGCACTTGTTGTGTGTGTGCCTACCTGCGTCTCCGCGGTACGTTGCGTCCTTGGTGGTGCATCAGCAAGAGCATGGGGAGGGCCTGCAGTGCTGGATTCATGCTCGGGGGAGCCGCTTCTTCGTTGTCCGTGCTCGGCGTCCGTGTTACCGCTTCGGTTTGTCGTACGGTATCTCTTGGCCGTGGGAGCCGTTTGTTTGCGGCATCGTAATTTATGCGCCGGGCGGGACGTGTTTTCGTCGGACGGTGTGTGTCAGTTAGCTGCGCCGCTACGTGTACGGGCGCACTTTGATGGCGGACGGTGTTGCTGGCTTGCCGGCGGTGTTTGGCCTACTTTTCGCATCGTAATTGGGCGGGCGTGTGGACTGCTGCGTGCCGGCGGTAACTGGTGGTTTTTGCATCCGCCAGCACGGCGGTTGTGCTTCCGCCCGCCATCGTAATGACCCCCTATATTATTTACAACGATATTTAGGATTCGATATTTTTGTACTTACCTGTTTGTAGATAGGAATTTGATATTCTGGTAGTCTATATTTTGTCAGCGATATTCTGGCAGCTCGATATTTTGATCGTCGATATTCTGTCAGTGATTCATTCAGGGAGGGGTTGGTCCCTTCTGGTTTCTCTTCCCACTCCTTCCTGGCCATATCCAGTAGGGTACGGGGTTGTCAACCGTACAGCAATTCAAACGGGGAATACCCTGTGCTTTTCTGGGTTTTACACCGTATAGCAAAAAGGGCGAGAGGTAACATATCCTCCCAGCGGCGGGTCTCGAGGTCTAACAATTTTTTCAAGGTGGTTTTGAGGGTGGCGTTATATCTCTCTACCAACCCGTCAGTCTGGGGGTGGTAGGCCGCTGTGCGTATTTGTTTTATACCTAGCTGCAAGCATACCTGCTTCATGAGCCTGGAGACAAAAGGCGTTCCCTGGTCTGTTATTATCTCCCGGGGAAACCCTACCCTGGAGAATATGTTTACCATGGCTTTGGCTATCTTCTGAGCATTGGGATGTCGGAGTGCCACTGCCTCAGGGAAACGGGTGGCATAGTCTACTACCACCAACACGTATCTACAACCACTTCGGGAGGGAAGCAAGGGGCCGATAATATCCATCCCTACTCGGGTAAATTGCTCATCGATAATGGGCAGAGGCCGTAAGGAAACTTTAGGGGGCAGGGATCGGCTGTTTTTTTGGCAGATCGGGCACTCCTTACAGTACCGATGGATTTGCTGGTATATACCTGGCCAAAAGAATCTTTCTAGAATGTTTTTTTCTGTCTTTTCCTCCCCAAAATGTCCCCCTAGAAGATGGCTATGCGCAAGAAACATCACTTTCTCACAGTAAGATTGGGGTACTAGTAGCTGAAGAGGCTGGTCCTTCCCCCCCTTCTATACACCAACCCTCCCTTGGTAATGAACCGGGGACCTACTTGGCCAGGGTTTTCAGCGTCGGTGGCTCGGTTCCAGGCTTCTCTCAATGTGGGGTCTTCCATCTGAGCTGCAAAGAATCCCCTATCATACTGCCAGAGGGGTTCTTCTTTTGTCTGGGTTAAGGCAATCCTAGTCCAGTTTCTCCTTTCTCTTTTCTTTTGTTTCCCGCTTTTCGGGACTTTCACGGGGGGGCAGGCGAGGTATGGTTCTTGTGCAAAGGGAGCGGTTTGACACCATTCGTCATGGTCAATGCCCGTTTCCGGCACCAGTGTGGACAGGTACGGATAATCGGATCCCAGGACCAATGGCTCCAGTAGGCGGGGCACTAACCCCACCCGCAGGGAAACTGGTTCGAAGGAGGGTCCATGCTGCACCTGCACATCAGTGGTAGGGTACCGTTTGTTGTCACCATGTACGCATTAGATGTTTACTACTCCAGTGGTTTGGGTGACCCCTCCCCGGAATAGCAGAAGGCTGCATCACGCTCTGGAGGCAGCCTGTATCCATCAGTGCTCGTCTGTTCTCCCCATTCACCCTTACAGTCCGATGATAAGGGGGCTTCTTGCCCATGGGGTTACAGTAATATGAGCGGGTGAGCCCAACTTCCATGGGTTCCTCCTTTTGGGGGCACACCCTAGCAATGTGACCAAACGCACCACAGGTAAAACACTGGGGTCCTGGGTGTGGAGGGGGTCGGATGGGAGCAGGTACAGGGTGGGGTACTACAGTCATTGTGTCCTGTCGGCGAGGCAGAGGGAGTTTGTTTGCTCTGGTAGGGCCCCCACTTGACTGTTTCCAGTGATGTTCTTCCCTGCCCCGTTGGAGCTCCTGAGCTCGGTTAACGGCGCTAGCAATTTCCACTGCCCGCTCAAAGGTTAATTGGGTGTGTTGCCTCACCCATTTTTGTACAGGAGGATGCAGGGAGGACATAAATTCTTCCAGGTAGACTCATTCCATAATTTCCTCTTTGGAGTAGGTTAAGGGTTTTAACCACCGGTCGGCTAGATCCCAAACACAATAGGAGAGTGCTCGCGGTGTTTCTTGGGGACCCTCCTTCACTTGTCGTAGGCGGATCCGGTACGTTTCTTCATCTATTCCTAGCCTTTCCAGGATGTCCTTCTTTACGTCCTCATAGGGTGTGAGGCCGAGGGGATTCGCTGCTTGGTAAGCTGCTTGCATGTCGCCTGATAACAAGAGACCCAGGTATTGCCCCCACTTGTCATTGGACCATCCTGCTGCCCTTGCCATTCTCTCAAAATTAGAAAAAAAAAGTCGGGGTCCTCCCCGCTAATGTATTTTTGTAGGACCACAGATGGCAAGGTGGTATAGCCTCTCTGTTGGCCCAGAGTGTCGGCCAATCGTTCAATCACTGTTTCCTGTGTCTGGCTTTGCTCCGACAGGGTTTTGTGAAGCTTCTCCCTGTCCTCTTCGGCGACCGCCAGGAACTTTTCCATGACACGTCCCAGTCTTTCTTGTCCCTCTGCCATCTTCTGCATTGCAGCCTCCATCTTCCCGGCTCCCACTTCTGACACCAGGTGTGAGAGGGACGGGCAGAAGAAGAAATGAGGAGGCCGAAGTCGGGGCTCAATGATGTCAGGATTTTATTAGGGACAACAAAAGCAGAGTCAGCATATACGGAAAATAAGTCCTCTTCTCCTCCCCGTGGCTGTGGCTGATGTCTTCCTCCACTCTGGTTCGCTTTTCTTCAGTGGATATCCCAGGAGCCTCACGAAGGAGAGAGTGAAACAGAAAGAGGCGGTAAGTTATTCCGGTCTTTTACATGACTGTCAGGATAGAACCCTTCACCATTCCTAACGGGGCGATAGTTGTGCAGACTTCAAAAGAGAAGGAAAGAAAAATATAAGGTCCTTGGACCTTTCTACCGGGTGTCCAAAGCCCTTGGACCCACTTTCCCCATTGGGGGGGTTATTTTTAACAAAGCGGACAGGTGCCAGTTTCTTTTTAACGGAGGTGCTTTAGTGCTGAGGTAGGGTTTGTGATAAGGAGTGAGGGGTCGTGCGCTGTGCAGGAAAGTGGTGACGATACGGAGTATTTACAGTGATACAGTGAGGCAACCCTTTCCCCGGTTCCCTCCCCTTCACTCCTCCCCCTCCCGAGTCACGTACCGCGACAGAGAGGCTCACCAGCGTCCTCCGGGGGCGTCCACCACTCTTCCGACCAGGTTTCTGGACCTCCGTCTTCGTCCAGGTCTCGAGGGTCGAAGCTTACCGTGGTCTCCTTCTCGCCGGTCGAGGTGCTCTGCTCCCAAACAGGTTCTTGTAGCGCGGCGTCTTCGTTCTCCTTCTCCTCCGTGCTCAGCGCATTCTCCGGATTCTCAGGAGCCTTCTTTTGGGACCGAGGACCCGCCTCTCTTTGTCCCCATTGGCCAGGGCCTCCCAGCTGGGCAACGCGTCCCTGTGCGCAAGAGGTAGCAGGCAAAATTAACTCTTGCTTTCCCGGCCTCGTCGGACTAATGTCAGTTTGTACAGCGTTTGGAGGACAGTAAGGTAGGGGTTGTATACTGAAGTCCCCGTCGGCCCTCTCACATCCAGACAGCATCACCATGTGGTGGACTGTCATAAGTACCAGTGCTAACAGTTAAGTGCCGATGCCTAGCACCGGAAACCACCTGCTCAAATTATGCACTGGCAGTACTTAATTTGTAAAAAGTACGTGCCATGGCCCTCATCAGGGAGAAACTGCAGCTTGCAACACCGTTGACTCTGCCAGTGCTGCCAATGGCAATACCAACACAACTACTAACAATCACACTCTTACAATTGTGACAATTCAAACTATTCCATGCCCCAAAACTATAAGAATGGATTGGATGACAGGTATCAGTTACTTTTAATGCATATTGAATTAATAAACAACTGTTCTTGTGCTCATTCCTAATTAGACAGACAATGTCACCATGTGGCAGACTGTCATTACTGCCGGTGTTGACAATTAAATGCCGGTGCCAAGCACCAGAAACCAAAGGCTAAAAGTAAGCACTGATTCCAGGCCTTTGTCCCCTGTACTGGGCCAATTTAATTACTCTGCTACCCAGCAGAGGCAACAAAGGCTTCCCCACACAAATGGAGAAATGATCAATGATTGACTCAGTTCCAGGGAAAGGAAAGGGTGAAGAGGAAATAGGCATCTGACAAGTAGCTTGTCACACTGCACCTGGCCTGGAACAGCACAGGCCCAATAGAAAAAAGGAGGATGGCCAGGCCTCTGGAGCCAACACAGGAGGAGCTTACATGTGAAGTTTTGGTCAGCTAAGGGTGGAGTTAAGGCCCTCAGAAGAGTTCTTTCCACAGAAAACTCAAAGTCGTCATTTTTGATTGCCCCAGAATGCTGTGCAGGAGGTTTAGGACAGGGTTTGAGGGATGATATGGCATGGCAGAATTGGGCTGGGGTACCTGGTCCCTAAAACTGTCCATCCCTACTTAAAACCCCTGCACAAGGGAGCGACAGTTAAAAAGATCCAGGAGACCCAGGATCTGGGACGTGGCGCGCAAGATGCACAGCTTAAAAGAGAAGCCAACCTAATTTCCTACAAGGATGTACTAAGAAATTTGACTCGAGCTGATGCCCAGAACTATGATGGGTATCTCCAGGGCTAATGGTGCTAAGCCCCTCAGGCCCCCTGAGGAACTGGTGGGGGAAAGGGCATTCTAAGGGACCCTTTGTGGTTTCACTAGGGTCTCTACAGAAAAGACCTAGACTCCAGTGCTCCCCACAGGTGCTCTACAAGACAACCAGGAGACTCTAGAGTCTGGGGAGTGCAGATAGGAGGGTATTCTGCTGGCATGCTATGAAGGGCATGCGCCCACCAGCAGGAGAGGAGCACCAGGCCAGCAGAGGAGAAGGCTGGTGCAGGGAGCCAGAAAATACAGCTCTCCACAAAATGTGCTCCTTTAGAGGCCCTATGTTCCTCTTGGCTAGGCCTGGCAGGAGCAAAATGAGCCCAAGATGATCAAGATTGGTACAGCGAGGTCAGAGTTATGCCACTTTAAAGTGAAAACAAGCTTGTGGCACTCAGGTACATTTCATGAAAATACTGCCAGGATGGGCAAGGTGGTCAGTGCAACAAACTATTTTCATCTTTGGGGGAGAGGGGCATGCATGGGGCCCCCCTCCAGGAGTACAAGTTCACCCTCTGGGCCCCATCTCCCTGAATACTGTTGAAACTAATTACCTGCCTCAGGGACCCCATCCCCTGGGTAGGGCTCTCTCTCTTGGGTGTGGTGCCACCCTCTCATTCCTGTGTCAGGTAGGGGCATGTGTGCTCAGCCACACCGTGCCGCTCCTGCTGCAGGTGGGAGTGGGAGACAAGATTCTCCTGCTGCAGGAGTATCAAAAGAAGTGCTGGCCCCTGCATGCTGCACAAATGTGGAACACATGTATTGTGGGGGCTGCAGGGAGTGCAACAGCTTCCCTGAAAGGTTTGTTTAAAACATGGGTACTCACAAACATTTCCCAAAGGGCCTCAAAGTACTTTCTGTGGTGAGTCCGAGGGCCACACTGATGCCAGCAATGAAATGGTCGGCGTGATGAAAGGTGGGCGTAGGGAGAGGAGAAACAGATGCATGGTGTGGACAACAAGCAGAGCCTTCACATAACTTCATTCTGCCACCAATGCTCTATTCTCATGCGCCAAGAATTAAAGTCAAAACAAAACTTCTAATGTAAAAGGTGAGAAGGAAAGAGATACTTATCTGGTGACTGAATTACACAAAGTGAAACTAGAAACCCTGGTATCAGTCCTGGCTTCCCCACTTGATGAAATTGTGTGATACTAGATAATTGGTTAATTTCACTTTGCCTCCTATTTCTTCATTGCCACATATGAGAGCCCCTTAAAATATACAAGTTCAGGAAGTGTGCTGTACAAAGCCTTATCTTGTGTTTTATTTAATAAACTATAATGTTGTTCTAATTATATAACAACCACGGCTACACACAAGGTGCACCTGACAAATGACTTGCCTCTTGGTTCACTAATGGCATTCTTTTCAGAATGGGGGTGACATGAACTATTACTGCTAATAAATGCCTCTCAATACAATGATATAGTCTGATCTACTAAAGTAAAACACTCATGTATGTTAATAAAATACGCTTTTTTGAAGTTTGCAGAGGTTTATCATGTTTTTACATGTTTAGTGCAAGATGTCTTTAAAGCTAAAGGTGTTCCTAAAGATATGTTGCCTAGGACACTATCTTTTCTTCTTTATGGTTACTTTAGTTAACGTGTAAATAAAGTATGCCTGTTTGTTTCACAGCTTTCTGAATGTTCCTGCGCTGTCATGTGAACAGCAGCCAAGTGTTGCACTAGAGGGCCACAATTAAAGGTCAGTAGGGCCACATGTGGCCCACTGGCCATACTTTGTGTATCCCTGGTTTAAAATAACCATACTTCTCCTAGGGGATTACATCCCTGACACTGAGAAAGGTTCTCCATTGATTGGAGGGGAGACATCCATTACATCGCAGGCATTACATCGTAATGCTTTTACAATGCAACTTTTACAACGCAGGTGTTATTACATCGCATGCCATTACAACGGATGTGCAATTACAATGCATGTCATTACCTCACATACCATTACAACGCATTGTAAGGTAAGTAATATTTTTAATTGAGGTAAGTTGTTAATTTTGATAATTTTTAATAGTAATAGTATTACTTACAAATATTAAAATTGTTTTTAAAAATTTTAATATTAGATTACATTTTTTTATATCATATAATGTATTTAAATTCGATAGGTTGGGGTTGGGTAGTGTATTAATACTCTGTTAAAAAAAATATTTGAGTATTAGATTTGGAGTTCATTTAAAAAAAATCTATAATATATATATATATTTATTTTTAAGTCCTCATTTGCCATTTTTCATATTAGGTGTCAAAAGGATCCAGGTGGCAGCAGCTGGCTGAAAGACCTCGGCCTCTCCCCCAAGGGAGGGATGTGAAAACATCCAGAGTCTTATGTGTGCTGCTAACCTGGAACTGACTCCTTTAAACAGGTGCCGAGCGTTGGACCACGAAACCAATGGACGGGAGGGGGGGCACCTTTCTCCCGTTCAAGCTACCTGTATATCATGTTGTTAATCATTGGACCAGTGAAAGTAACATACTCAATCAGAAGAAATACGAAGGTATTTACAAAAAGCAACAAAACAAAAAGAAAGAAGAAAAAAAAAGGAAGAAACCAATCAAAAGCATGCAGTCTTAGCCGAATTATCCCAAAGGTCCCAAAACCTCGTTCTCTTAGAGTTCTCTGTAGCTCAGTCTAATGTCGCTATTTTTTGTATTGATCTCACAAACTCAGCTTCTGGGGGGGGCAATATCCGTTTAATACAAAGCTCTCTACGTGCAAGGAGAATTACCATGAATACAAGAGCTTTATGTGCTTTCGTAACGGCCCTGTTTCCCTCTCCCTCTAACATCACCCCAAAAATAACCAACGTCGGGCCTAAACTTTATACAGAGATATTATACAGGAGACATTCGTCCTGCTGTTAGTCCTGCTGTGCTTCCAAGAAGCCTCATGCATAATGTATGAGATTCGAACTAGGGGGAAACCCGCGTTCTGAATGCAGTTTCGTATCTAGGTAAAAGGTCAGTCCTAAGAACCGTTATGTATGTAATGTAGGGAAGAATATAGGTGAAAGGTTGCAATGTTACCTGCGCCTATATAGGGTACCTATATGGAATATTACAGAAGGGTTAGGGGCCTGTGCCAGATCACTTTTCAGAGTTTTTATGGACGCTTCAAGAGTATTAATTTCCTCCCTGACCTTCTTGCTATGAGCAGAACTTAAGCTGAATAAGATGCTTCTAAGAAACGCCTTATATGTGTCCCAAACAATATTTAAAGGGGCTGAATCGAGGTTAAAAAGAAAAAAACTCCTTTGTGGCCGCTCTGAGGTTTTCCACAACCGAAGGATATAAAAGCAACGTACGATTAAGGGGTCGATTCCGATCCCGCTTGGAAGGGCTCCGAAAGCGAATTGGCCGGAAAAAGCACGAGCCGTACGCGTGCTCCCCAACCGACTCGTACAGCCGTACGGACGAGCAAGTACGATGCGAGATACGCGAAATCGGCGACCGAATCGTTTCCGGCTCCGAACCGCTCCGTACGACTCGACCGTAAGCAATCCGTGCCGTGCAATGGAGGCGATTTCCGACCGAGCCAGTATGATGCACGATTCGGACAGCCGGATCGAGTCGGAGCCTCCGACGCGTAAACGCTCCGGGAAGTGGACTTCGGGGGTCCGCGCCGGACCCCCCTTCACCGTAGCCTTACGAGTCGATCACAGGGGGGGACCCAAGGGTCTCCCCTACACATGCCAATACCGTGGCGGTTGCATAGACGCGTCCCCACTACAGGGGGTGCCCTTGTGCGCAACGTACCTCTTTCGTCAATGGGAGCCTGTGTACGCGTCGTATAACAGGCTCCCATTGACTTCAATGGGGCTCCGAACGACCCGTGTCGGTCAGCGCTTGTTCGCATCGTACTCAGGCGCTCGGAGCCCCGGAGCACGAGTCGGTCGGAAAGCACTCCGGATCCGAGTCGGACGGAGAGCTTTCCTAGCGAGATCGGAATCGACCCCTAAGTGTCCATCATCGCAGAGGGGCTTTATCTCTGAACATGATCTCAAGAGAGACCGCCGAATGGTCAGATAAATGTTCAGGAACGTGCTAGACTTTCCTGATGTTTTTACTGATAGTTGAGTCTACCAAAAAAAATCTATCTTGGAACGATGGCCGTGTTTTTTATTGTGGAAGGTGAAATTTCCCCCTTCTAACCCATCCCTATAACTCATAATCCTCCAAATAACTACAAGACCTGTGTCAGCTATCATATAATATAATTTTATAAATTAAAAAATATGAATTATGCTTTGCATTTTTTCCCTGGGACGGGATGCATGGGAAATAGGGGTTTTGGGTGGGGGAGTGTATTATTACTTAGGTATTAATTTCAATACTTGAGTATTTAATGATAATTCGTTTTAGACATATGGGTCGATTCCGATTCGGGCCGGAAAAAGCACCGACCGACTCGGAGCCGGAATTAATTCCGACCGACACGTACCTGTGGCGCCCGACACGCCAAGTACGATGCAAGGCGTGCAAAATCCGACCGACACGTACTGAACCCAAGCCGAACGACCGAGCCGCACCGAAAACAGCAATCCGGCCGGAAAAACACGCGAATCGAACCGACCGACACGCACCCGGAACAAATCCAACCGAAACGTACACGCGAACTCCAAACCGCTAAGTACGATGCAAGGCGCGAAAACCACGACCGAGTCGTACGGAGGACAAGCCGTACGACCGACACGCATACAAAACCGAGCCGAAGTAACACAAAACACCGCGACTGACGCGTACGCAGCATAGAAAACTGCACAAACACAGCGTGAACGAAACGGAGAAGACCGTACGAGACAAATGCAGGGTCTGACTCGGTCACAAGAACGTTTCCAACATGCACAGAAAGTACTAAGGGAAAATACACAAAAAAAGGCCAAACAAGCAATTACAAAGCCAATAAATACTGGGGGGTGGGGACAGAGAACAAAGACACACCCACAACTCCACCCATATAAAGGACACAAATCCCAACCATGATCCTTTGCAAATGCTATTCTACTGCCAGCACTCAACAGACAGTAACCACACACCCACAGCTCATCCCTCACACAAGCCACACACCATCAGCACACCAACAAATAGCTACCTCACATACACCCAGCAAAACACACACTCACACACCCTCACCTGCACACCAACACACACATCACTCACCATCACCACCCATCACCATGCCCCCCAAGAAGAATCACAAGTTCCTAGATTGTGAATTGGAAGTCCTGGTAGACGAGATCCTCAGGGTAGAGCCACAGCTGTTTGGCACACTGGTCCAACAGACACCCATCTCCCAGAAAACCAAGATGTGGGAGAGGATCATCAACAGGGTGAACGCACAATCACCATGTCTGCGCACAAAGACTGACATCCAGAACAGGTGGTATGACGTGCACAGGAGGGTACGGGAGCTGCTCAAGAAGGACTACCTCCTGAGCCAATACACCGGCAGTGGCCCTCCTGCCAAGCCAGTATACCTCAGGCCCTGGGAGGAGAAGGTGCGGGCCATCCTTCCGCCAGTGAGCGTCTACGGACTAGAGAACATCCCAGAGCCTGGTGAGTACACAACAAATGTACACAATATTCTGCCACAATACACACACATCACTGTCAAGGGGAGAGTCAAACCATGCACTCATAGCAATTACACAGCAACCAGAACAGAATCATCCCAAAATGTGTATGTCAGTCAGATAAACACAACACATGCCATCTCAAAGTTACATTTAACCGTGTCATCACATGTACAAACACAACTACAACTACAGCTAGGCAGTGGCACAAATATAACTAACAAACACATCCAGACATGTAGCCACCACTACAACACCAACACACAGTGAAGACCACTGAAAGGAAGGAATTCTGTGTATGCTGGGCAAGTCAGTGTAGCCAATAGCATCATGGGAGTCGTAGTCACAGATAT